>JBAKBP010033187.1:0-22173 GCA_037953745.1 Lithodes maja
CTGGGGTTGGGATCGTGTGTTTCCGTTGTGGCAGCGAGCCATACTCGAGTCCTGTGTGAGAGCCCTAGTGTACCCGAGTGCCCGGTCGTAACAAACTCTGTAGAGGGAGTCACTTTAGGAACACGGTAGAGAGTTAGAGTTAGAGTTAAGGGGGTAGTGCTTGGTTTTTGGTCTATATATTTATTTATTTATTTGTTTTTGAGTTTCCTCCCTAGACCTCCATCAAGCTTAGAAAAACACCCCTTAGACCCCCTTTCAAGATAAATTTGTACAGTTTTCGGTAGAAAAATATCCCGGCCGAAGGCCGATTCCTTCTAAAATTAGAGGCTCGCTGTCGCACACCAGGAAAAAATCAACACCTAAAGGGCACGAAAGGTCTTGATGTTGACAACAAAATGAGGCGAAAGGTCTCAAAATCGCCAAACTAATGGAACGAACGTCTTCAAACCTCAAAATTAATATGCTAAACATGAGGGAGAAGGGGGACCAGAGAAAGCGAGTACTACCCCAGTAGTGTGGCAGAGTGGTCTTGCCACTGGACTGGTAATCCAATGGACCCGGGTTCGAATCCCAATATGTCAATGGGAAGATATTATTGGGATGGAATTTGTGCTGTACCTAGTATCAGTGCATTACCACAGCACACCGAAATGCCAAAAAAATACCCTCATTGTTCCCTGATTAAAATAGCATTGTATGAATATTCCCATATTCAAAAATATGCTACAAGGAGGCAATGCCTAGTGAGTTAATTGCTCAATAGGTGGTGTTCTGAGAGTGAGGGTCCGAGTGTGGGGGATGAGACTGTGAAGCGCAGAGGCGAGGCGGCTTCAGAGATGGGATTGCTTAGAGCCGGGGTGCTTTGCATGTCTCATTCCCTAGACTGGAACAAGACCTCACGGGCCTCACCGTGTTCAGCGGTAGAGTGTAAAGGCTATCAGCCTATGCCCGAGAGGGAGTAGTTGGAATATAGAAAAAACAAAAAAACGGTATTACATGAGCGCTTTTTCCTTCAACATTTATCCTCAACACTGGTCTGGCAGCTTATGAGGTCAACATATACATAATTTCTGTCACCTAAAATCATCAATATCAGTCTAGTTACCTATACCAATGCAAAATATTCCAGAAATGTTGCCAGCAAAATGTTGATAATCGAATGTTGACTATAAAAGCTCTCGTGTGATACCGGCTTTAGAGTTAGAATTGACCACTTGCGTGTTTCGTTCTATAAGGAAGTTGGAGCTGTAAACATCGATATTCTAGACAAATACAGTAATTATGTAGGTTTCTGATGGATAAATAGTATATTGAATTTGGTTTTCTGTATTTATATAATTACTAAACCCGTATTATAGCTGGTTATTCTGCTAAATATCGATGTCTACAGCTCCAACTTCCTTATAGCCTGAAACTCTCAAGCGGTGAATTAGGTTACCCAGTGAATTAAGGGGATATTTTGATGTATTTATGGGTGAATATAAACACCATATGAGGAGGATCACTTTATTGACAACGTATCGTTACCTGATGAAGCTATTCTGCGAAACGTTAGTCAATAAAGTGCTCCTCCTCATAATTATGGTGTTTATATTAATTCTGTCAACTTTTCAAAGTTATTTCAACATTATTTATTGATGTTTTTTTTCCCCCTAGACGTCCATAGAACTTCTAAAAAATTCCCCCATGATCCCTGCCGAGTTAAATTTGTGCATTTTTCGATAGAACAATGCCCCGGCCGAAGGCCGGTTCCTCTTAATTTGCAGGCTCGCTTTCGCTCGCCAGGATAAAATAGACATCTAACTGGCACGAAAGGTCATTGAATAGTAAATATAATGGGATGAATGTTTATAAATATCAAGACTAATGGAGCTAAATATGAGGGAGAAGGTGGTCCAGAAACCCCCCCCCCCCCCCCCCTTAAGTTGGTGCCAACTCTGGGTAACCCAATTCTACGACACCCTGTATATATATATATATATATATATATAGTTAGTATATATACTATATACTGTATATACAGTGTATATATATATATATATATATATATATACCCGGTATATATATATATATATATACAGTATATACAGTATATAGATAACGATGATGATGAGAGTATGTTGTGTGTATGAGTTATTAAGTTGTCATTGTTGTTGTTTGTTTGTTTCCTTGTTAACCCTTTCAAGATCGTGACGCATTTGGGACTGTTCAATCTGGCTATCAGTAGAAAATTTTAGTCAGTTTAGGAAGGATCTGTGGGAATGAAAAGAGTAAAGACTCATAATTAACCCTCTGATTTTCAAAGGGTTACTTAATGTATGTTTAAAGAAATGTAACTAGTATTGACAAATATAATGTGTTAATATAATTATCTAACCAGTGTGTTGTTATTGTTCATCCTACAACTCACAAATATGTGTGATCAAATTATGTAGTAAAACTCTCTAGGAAAAATGAAACATTAAAGATGTCTTGAGAGATTAGACTAAAGCTTGGTGTTCCAATGTTTCATTATTACAAGCGAGTTTAACAACATATATATATATATATACAGTATATATGTATATATATATATATATATATATATATATATATATATATATATATACAGTATATATATTTATAATGAAGAGAAGCACCAGGGCATGATAGAAGAACACTTTCATCTTGTTTATATTTATTGCAAAGTTTCGCAGACACTCCATCATCAGCCAAATATAAAAATAACGATTACACACACTAGTAAGAAAATACTAGTATCATAGTGAATTACAATAATATCATAAAGCCTAAGAAAAATTACATAGTATGAGGATATGAAGAAAGATTATTGGTAAACCCAAAATTACTATATGAAAGGCACTTTCTGTGCGTCATTTGTTTGTTCATGTTTGTTCACGAAATACTCCCTCAGTATTCAATATGGAGAGCCCATACTTGGCATGCATACTAAGGGGGTGCCACAATTGGTTTTAAGCGAGGGGGGGGGGAACTCCCTCAGTTTTCAAGATGGGGAGCCCATACTTAGCATGCATACTGTAATGAGGGGTTGACAACTTCAGTTTTCAAGATGGATAGCCTTCGGGGGGAGGGGGACGGACCCCCCCACCCCCTCTTCCCCCAAGATAGACAGCTCATACTTGGATTTTTCCCCAGGCAGTGCCGTGTAGCTCAGCTAGTACGTACAGTAAATTGATCACATAGAATCACAAAGATAATAAATGACATAAGAAATACCACAAACATTATAAGTTAATCACAACACTTCTAAACACTAAAGTACGAAAGCACAACCAATATACTTACGTTAAGAAGATGTTAAAAACACATCTTAACGACAGTTTATATTTCATTATTTTAGGTTCCTCCCTAGGGCCCCATCAAGCTTAAAAACAATATAATTAATTCAGTTTGATGGAGGCCTAGGGAGGAAACTAAAATGATAAATGAATAAATAAATATACAATTATGTAACACCCTCCACCAAGCTTAAAACAAATTCCTCAAGATCCCCCTTAGAGATTATTTTGTACATTTTCGCTAGAAAATGTCCCGGCCAAAGCCCGATTCCTCCAAAATCACAGGCTCGCTATCACTGGCCAGGACAAAAATATCAACACCTAAATGGCATGAAAGGTCTTAATTGTCTTAAAATCTACAAATTAATAGAGCGAACGTCTTAAAATGTCAAACTAATGGGGCGAAACAGTGGATGATGCAGTTTCGCGAGGTCGAACTACACTCAGCCAAAAATGTAACCCATTCAGTACTGGTGATATCCTTTTCATTATATTCTGGCAACTATTAAACGATTTTATTCAGCTTAGGATGGACTTCTACTAATAAATAGGATACAGACTATCTCAATTAATCATTTTAGCTACCATATATCCTTCCTAAGTTTCATAAAATTGTCTAAATGTAGCTGAAATATAATAAGTAACACCCCGTTCTTAACATTAATCATCAATTACAAACCCCAATGTACTTGAATAAACTAATGAAAGCATAATATTATGGTCTTCCCGGGATTCGAACTCGGGACACCACGCCCGAGATACGTGGCCGCTACAAAAGGTGTGAAAGTCAGTCTGGGTTCCGTTACTCGGGGAAGCCTAAGTGCGTCGAGCCAGTTGCAAAACTTGTCTGACTCACTGTCTCACTCGTCATCTGGCAACTGTGTTGGTGGTGTCATGGTTTAGAAGCTTATGTTCTGGGTGTGGTGTCCCGAGTTCGAATCCCGGGAGGACCATATGCTTTCATTAGTTTATTCAAGTGCATTGGGGTTTGTTGTTGTTGTTGTTCCCCAAGCTGCCTGGCCGAGCAGCCCCAAGGCCCCGAGCAAGGCCAAGGCCATAACCGAGCGCCCCCACAGAACCCTCCCTACCGACCACAATAAAGCCTGGGTGACCGAAGCCACTCCATGGCGGGGAGCTGAGGAGGGTGCGGAAACGCCCGGGAAACCAAAGCCCCACCCAGGGCCCTGTGCCCCTCAACAATTATGAAGAGAAAGCTGAGGGGCAAAGGAAAAATGTGACGCTTTGGCTTCCAATCTTGGTAGATTAGGAGGTCAATCCACGGAAGAGGCGCCGTCACTTGAAATCTAGAAAATATATAAGTGAAAGGAACAGTCAGAGTAAGCTATGGGTATGGCTGAGATCGCTCAGTTCTTACTCTGATAGACCAGCCCATCACCAAATGACTAGAACCCAATCCTCTCAGCATCAGCTAGGAAAGGCCATAGAAAGCCGCCTTTGGCGGGGGAATAGCTCCCCTATTTCAACCCCTTTCAGGGTTGGGCACCCGCCCTTAGGGTTTGTAATCAATGATTAATGTTAAGAACGGGGTGTTACTTAATAATAAGTATATTAAGTTGTAGGCATGTGCATAAACCTTTAATAGCCTTGGTGGTGTAATGGTTAGAGTGTTTAACAATCTGTGTGTGATAACCCGGGTTCGAATCCCGATGGATCACATATTTGCTTTCTTTAATTTCATTGGAGGTGTTTGGTGTTGCTGTGAAATTAATAATATATAGATAATACCTCAAGGTTTTGCCTCGTCACGGTGAGAGAGAGAGAGAGAGAGAGAGAGAGAGAGAGAGAAAAATAGATAAATAGATGGATAGATAGAGACATAGATAGATAGGTACATATATACATTATACCGGTATATATATATATATATATATATATATATATATATATATATATATATATATATAAAGAGAGAGAGAGAGAGAGAGGGAGAGATAAATAGATATATACAGATAGATAGATAGATACATAGATAAATAGATAGAGAGAGAGGCCTACAAAAGTGAAAAATAAAGTTGGTCTAGTAAATAAAATCATTTCAAACAGCACACCAAAGCCTATAATTATACACTATTAAACCAGGCGTACCGTATATCCTTAACCCTTAATTGGCGGTGCGCGACATATGTCGAGTGAAATAAATTTGGACTATGTGGCGGCGCACGACAGCTGTCGAGTGCCATTTTCAGCACGTAATGTTGCCGAGAGAGAGAGCTGAGCGGTGGGACGAGCGTAGTAACCTTATGACCGCTCCCCACGACCACCGTGGACGTACTGAACTGTATTCCACCCTTCTCCCCCCTTTCTCACTCGCTACACAGGGAATAATGTACGGAAATTACCTTATTTTAGGGTTTTTGCACTCGTGTTGCACGATCGTTGCAAGAGAACCAGTGGTCGTACAAGGATGGTTCGGGTGTCGTTGGAAAGCTCTGTTTACGCCCTTTCAGGGATAGATACTTGTTTTACGCTCTGCATCTTGTTTAGGCATGAAAATGAGCACGGAAACAACCCTATTTAGGGTAAAAAAAAATCAGCTGAGCGGTACGGTCAAATATACCGCCTAGCCCGCTCGTAAGGGGTTAAAGCAGCTGATATATCAATAGTGAACACACACGCAGTACATCTATTCTATGCTATTATATTTGCTCGCCCATATTCCCCATTATTTTATTTGCTGAGGCCCATATTCTATCTATCTATCTATCTATCTATTGCCTGACGCCGTGACCACCGAAGGGGTGGCCACGAACGAACCGTCCCCATGCACCTCTGTCCCCAGTCAGTCGACGCCCCTCCCCCCAACCAGCACCGCCTTCGTTCATGTACTTCCTCACTCCATCCTTCCACCTCTCATTTGGTCTACCTCTCCCTCTCTGTCCCTCCACCTCGCTCTCGTACACCCTCTTAGTCATTCTCTCGCTTTCCATACGTTCCATATGGCCGAACCATCTCAAGTTGTTCCTTTTCACACTTTCCAGCACATCTACCTCCACACCACACCTCCTTCTTACTTCCTCATTAGTCTGTCTATCCCTCCATGTAACTCCGCACGCACTCCTTAAGTAATTCATTTCCACTGCTCTCACTCTTGGTCTGAGTCTCTCAACCAACGTCCATGCTTCGCTTCCGTAAGTCAGTGTCGGGATTAATAATAATAATAATAATCTTCTGGTTACTTATATAGCGCTCGTCTCTCCTCCTTCGAGGATTCGCAAGCGCTTGGCTTTCTTTAGTCTACCAGAGACCATTACCCATCCCCCTTGCTCATGGGGAGATGGTAACCGCCGGCTGTATCCCAGAAAACTTTTCAATCTGAGCGGGGATTGAACGCGAGACCTTCAAGGTGGGAATCAGGCACACTATCAACTGAGCCAGCCGGACGGCTGTCATTCAAGGACTTCTTCACTTCCATACTGACCACCCTATTTCTTGTTACTGCTTTTAGCGTTCCTACAACCCTCTTCCCCTGTTGTACCCTCTCCCGCCCTTCTTCATCCATAGTCCCATCTTTACTCAACACACTGCCCAGATACTTAAAAGAGTTGACGATCTCCATAGCCTGACCGTTCAGCTTCACCTCACACTCTGTGACTTCACCCCTTTCGAAGACCATAACCTTGTTCTTCCCCACTTTTACCTTCAAATTCCGTTTTTCGCACACTGTTCCAAACTCATTTACCAGACCCTGCAACTCTCATTCATTATCACTCATCAGAACTGTATCATCCGCAAACAGCAGTATAGGTAGCTTCCACTCAATTCCCTCTCTTTTCAGCGATACACCAACATCCACTGCTCTTGATAGTATTTCTTTCATGACTCCATCCATATATACAGTAAACAACCACGGGGACATCACACACCCCTGTTTCAAACCAACATTCAGGTCAAAGAACTCGCTCTTCTCACTCTCCACACGTACTGCCGCCTTTGCACCCTCATATTGCGAATATAGACATATCTTACGTACTATTAAATAATAAACGAGGAACTAAAATAACACTAGCTTTATTATACAGACCCCCATCTCAATCAGTGCAAACTGACAGTGAAATTTATGAACAAATTGCAGAAATAACTAACATACAAGATACCGTAATTCTTGGCGATTTCAACTTACCCGTGACTAAATGGGGCGATATTCTTACTTCACACTCTGGACACGACCTCTATGCTAACTTGCAAGAGAGTTCACTTTTTCAATTTGTACAATCTCCGACCCGTGGTAATAATGTGCTTGACCTTGTACTCGCAACAAAAGAAGAATTAATAGAGAATTTGAATGTTGGTGATTAATTCAGTAACAGCGACCATCGTACGATAACTTTCACTTTAAAGTTTACTAGTAACAAATCAAATAGCAGCATTGAGAAAGTCCCTAATTTCAAGAAAGCAAATTTTCATAAACTTAAATCAAAGCTTAAAGAAACTGACTGGAGCTTTCTGACTAAGAATAACGACATAAATATATCTTGGGAGTGTTTCACAACCACTTACCTTAAGGCAGTGCAAGACTGCATACGGAAGCGAAGCATGGACGTTGGTTGAGAGACTCAGACCAAGAGTGAGAGCAGTGGAAATGAATTACTTAAGGAGTGCGTGCGGAGTTACATGGAGGGATAGACAGACTAATGAGGAAGTAAGAAGGAGGTGTGGTGTGGAGGTAGATGTGCTGGAAAGTGTGAAAAGGAACAACTTGAGATGGTTCGGCCATATGGAACGTATGGAAAGCGAGAGAATGACTAAGAGGGTGTACGAGAGCGAGGTGGAGGGACAGAGGGGGAGAGGTAGACCGAATATGAGGTGGAAGGATGGAGTGAGGAACTACATGAACGAAGGCGGTGCTGGTTGGGGGGAGGGGCGTCGACTGACTGGGGACAGAGGTGCATGGGGGCGGTTCGTTCGTGGCCACCCCTTCGGGGATCACGGCGTCAGGCAATAGATAGATAGAAAACTGCATACCATCGAAAATACGGCGTCCAGGCCATAATGATAAGCCCAAATGGTGGAATAAAGATATTTCAGACTGTCTGCTTGCTAAAAAATTTGCTAATGATAGATTAAAATCCTCACAAAATGACGAAGAACGGGTGAAATTTGTAGA
Organism: Lithodes maja; assembly: GCA_037953745.1. Lineage (NCBI taxonomy): Eukaryota > Metazoa > Arthropoda > Malacostraca > Decapoda > Lithodidae > Lithodes > Lithodes maja. The sequence continues at coordinate 8,425 of JBAKBP010033187.1, forward strand.
GCTACGACGCAAAGCCAAAAAGTTAATTAAGCAAAGTAAAAAGACCCTGGAGTTACATGTTGCGAATCAAAGTAAAACAAACCCGAAAGAATTCTATAGTTATATCAGAAAGAAAAAAGTAGTTACTTCAACTGTTGGACCGTTAGTCGATGAAAATGGAGAATACACCAAAGACGAAGTACAAATGAGTAATGCCCTCAATACCTTCTTTGCATCAGTTTTTACAACCGAAGACCTCAGTGATATCCCTACACCATCGCCGATTCAGATTGATAATTCAGATGTTCTAAGCAATATCACCGTTACAGAGAGAGAAGTATTGAATTGTTTAGATAAACTCAAGGTAAATAAAACGCCTGGACCTGATACAATCTCGCCTAGAGTTCTAAAGGAAGCTAAGGATGAGCTCTCCAAACCACTGACATTGTTATTCAATGAATCCTTGCAGTCTGGGACTATGCCTGATCAGTGGAAGCTAGCCAACGTAACACCGATATTAAAAAAAGGCAGCAAATCCCTACCCAGTAACTATCGTCCAATTAGCTTAACCTCAATTGTATGTAAAATGTTAGAAACGGTCATAAGAGACAGACTCGTAAATCACTTAGAGGCAAATAACTTACTTAAAGATACTCAACACGGCTTTCGTAAAAAACGTTCCTGTTTAACAAACCTCTTAGACTTCTTCCACGATATCCTTAACCTCTACGATGAGAGTAAAGCTGTAGATATTATATACCTTGATTTTCAAAAGGCCTTTGACAAAGTTCCCCACAAACGTTTACTGCTAAAACTAAAAGCGCATGGAATACAAGACGGTGTGTTGAAATGGATAGAAAATTGGCTCAGCGACAGAAAGCAAAGAGTAGTCATAAACGGTAAGGCATCTAAATGGACCAATGTAAGTAGCAGGGTACCCCAGGGATCGGTACTAGGACCAATTATCTTTCTAATTTACATCAACGACATAGATGAGGGTCTCACCTGTACAATCTCAAAATTTGCTGACGATACAAAAATTGCAAATAGCGTACTCTCAAAAGAACAAGTTGACGATATGCAACACAATCTAGATAAATTGTCATGTTGCGCCCAAATTTGGCAAATGAGTTTCAATGCGGATAAATGTAAAGTACTACATATCGGATACCTAAATGAGAAAGCAAACTATTCGATGAATGGCACTCAGCTTAAGAATGTAAACAGAGAAACCGATCTGGGAGTAACAATATCGAGTAACCTAAAACCGAGTCAACAATGTTCAGAAGTTGTTGAGAAGGCAAACAAAATAATTGGCTTTATAGGCAGGTCATTTGAGCATAAATCCAAAGAAGTTATCCTAACCCTTTACAATTCCTTAGTCCGCCCTCTTCTGGAATACTGCGTTCAATCCTGGTGCCCTTATTACCAAAAAGATATAAACAAGCTAGAACGAGTTCAACGTAGAGTTACCAAAATGATACCTAGCCTAAAGAACAAACCATACGAAGAGCATCTTAGAGAATTAAATCTATTTACTTTAACCTAGCGCAGATTAAGAGGTGACTTAATTCAAGTGTTCAAAATCATCAAAGGCATCGACAATATGAACTGTAGTAAGTACTTCACTATCGAGCAATCTAATTACACGCGGGGAAACGGTTGCAAAATTATTGGTAAATCTTTTAACTCCCACGAATCTAAGAATTTCTTCTTCAATCGAGTTGTCAACTTGTGGAATGGGCTTCCCCGAGACGTTATAGACTACAGCACCGTTGATTCATTTAAACTCCTGTTACGACCGGGCACTCGGGTACACTAGGGCTCTTACACAGGACTCGAGTATGGCTCGCTGCCACAACGGAAACACACGATCCCAACCCCAGAGTACTGCCAGCCGAACAAAAAACGCCACTACCCTCCAGAGTTCTATCTGCTATAACGGGGTATACAAGAACTCGGTACTAGCGTTTCACACAACAGACTAATAACAAGACGGGAGTTATCTAGTCTGGTCAACAATCAAACAAAGAAGAAAGTACTACAACACTAAAGAATAGTGTTGGCCGAAGCCGAAGTAATCCACCCTTGAACTAAGAACTTAAGAAGTCCTCCACCCTCTACTTCGGATCGGCACTATTACGTTACGTTAAACAATAGTCCTCGAGCATCAAGCAAGGAATCTTCTGATAAGTTAGATGCTTCTCGAATACTCATAAGAAGTAAGTATCGGATTTTGAACAGCAGTTTAATGAATAACTCACTGGTAATTAAAGGCTTTAAATTGACATAAGAAGAATTATAAGAATAAGCAATAGGATATGGCAAACATTAAGAAGAAGTACTCCGACAATGCACTGGCAATAGCCTACTAAGATTGTGCTCGTGGGCCACTAATCTCTGAAGTAGCTAAGCGTGCCACACATGAAATCAATAGTGCATAAACAATAATATACATAAGGAGAAGCTTCAATACTATGCTGTATCTGCTGGTCGAGCAAAGTCTAGCTGGGATACATAAGGTTAAGAGACAATGGCTGAGCAAGCGGCTCGTAGCCTAGCGAGGTCCTTAAGACTGTGCGGCCAAATTACGTTAATTGACGGGATGCTCTCTTGAGAGATCCAGATCACTAGTATCTGGTTCTCTCCTGGCGATCCTCTCAAAGTCAAGCAAATGAGATAGCACAGTGTTGGGTGGCAGAGGCAAAAGCCCTCACTCGCAACACAGTGCTAAACTCCCACGGTACACAGTCAGAAAGACCACCTAGGCGTTCCACGTCTCCGTTGCAATTGTACTGGTTCAACCGCAACCTAGTACTCATAGGAAATCACAACTCAGAAACCCTATCCCAGTCTAGCATTGCCTAAACCAGCAGAAAACAGGAACATGAATAATCGCACACAGGGAAATGCATATACGAGTGCAACAAACATCAATCAATCCTATTCTAGTTAACCCTTCCAAAAATAGGCTATCTAACAGGCACTTATCTCGTGAGAACTCAAGCGATAATACTTTGGCTGACTAAATCTGCACCAAAGGGGTCATTGAGGTTATAAAGGGTCGAGAAGGGAAGAAGATAGGCTGTTCAGAGAGTAGAGAAAGTTCACATCAGTCGGAAGAATATGGATAGTTGCAAGGGATATGAGAAGTCGCTCTGCCTGATGAGTTCTAAAGAATTGTGGCGAGGACCTCTCCTTTTTATACTCGGCCCTCTAGCGGCATATCGCAAACTACTAAGGACCGCCCACTGACAATCATTACGTAATATTCTCTCTCAATCTGGGATCGACAAAGGATTTCCCACGCGCTTGAGGAGGGAGGAGGGAGGAGGGAGGGAGGCCTACCTACCTCGTGGCGCTCTCACTGTTCCCCGTTACGTAATATCTCTCTCTCATCATTATATATAAGTCCCACACACAATACTTATATCTAATGATATAAAATAGAACTCGTTGACTTAGAAGAAAACAAAATACATAATTATAATACTTATAGTACAACGGTTCACATAAACTGAGTTAGGAAACTCTACACAGACTACAGCCAAAGTTCCTGCCCTGACGATCCTAGCGAGAGTGGGGCCTGACTGAGCGTTCTGTACAGCATGCTCATACTCGGCATGCGTCACACCTCCCCCAAGATTTTACTTGCTCAACCCTGAGCTAAAATCTGACACGCAGAACCTCATCAAACCCCTCACACCCAGCGACCGCATGGCACTAAAACAACGCTGAGTTTATCACTAAAACATCTTATAAAAAAAAAATTCACATTTCATAACTCCTCCCTAACAATAGCAAAAGACATAATATCATGCTCCCAGAGCGAGCTTACAGCAGCTCAGCCGTTTGATAGTTCGTGGACTACTCAAACTCTATAGGCTATGACAAACTTATACAATTATCTATATTAAAAGAAAGAGTTTTTTTATCATTTTTATATGTTAATATGTTTTTTCCGGCTGCACTATAAGGGCAGCCTATTTTTTCTTCTATACCAAACGCTCAACTCCTGCTTTACGACCCAATATGCTGGGCTACAACCGCGAGCCAACAAGCACCAAGCGCAAAATACTACTCAAACTAAAGCAGAAGGCTACCCGTGTGTCAATCTACCCAGGATCATATACCCTTGAACGACCATCTGCAACCACGTTGTCACAACCGGCAATATGGCGTATGTCCAGGTTATATACCAATAACCTTAGTGACCACCTGGTCAGCCTCATATTCCGATTGTGAAACTGGTCCAAGATCTTGAGAGGGTGATGATCTGGGTAAACTACAACGACCGGACCATAGGCTGGAACATAGACCTCGAAATGCCCCAGCGCATCATCGTCCTTTTCACTTTCATTCATCAGGTTCTGAAACGTTGCTAGTGCATTCTTAAGTCCGTCAGGCATAACATTGCACTGGTAGGTACTCCCGTCCACAACAAAACCACATACCTCTTTAGCACGCTCGGACAAAGTTACAAGCAACGACCACTCACGACATTCCTTATCCCTCAGACCCTTCGTCCACACGTAATCCAGCTCTGCTTGCACCATAGGCTGTCGAGCAGGATTTATACGGTAGGGAATTAAACTGAGCCTTGCACTATCTCCAGCCTGCATGTCGGATTCTACCCCGTACATCAGGCCTGGAGAAGCAACAAACATGCGAAAGTACTGCCATAGCCTAGTAAATAACTGCCTTGCACTGTCTCCACAAACAACATGCCTAGTGCCCTCCCACAACCCAGCCGAGACCGCAGCTTCTAACCTGTAGTCTCCCTCCTTCTCCACCTTCGTCCCTAGAACAGCCAGGTCATGAGAGGGACAATCAGTACCACCCGTGCAGTCACTCCCACAGTTCATTATTGCTAAGGCTTCCCCGCCGATACCGTACATGCGCACCCCCGCATTCCTTGTGACGACATCTGCCTGCGCAGCATCACCGCTTTCAGCGACATGGCCAGATACAGTCGGTCTATGGTAGGGCTGTTGCATTAGACTAGAGCAGCATTGGGAGGCTATGCGACGACCGGGCACTGCGATACCACAGCCGACCTTACCAATCTGCTCAATGTCCTCCTTTTGACCACCACCCTTGGCAGCCATGGGTCGACCCTGACCTGGCAACCATGCCAAAGCCTCGTCGCCCACCTTAAACCACCGAAACAACGAGGCTAACGGTCTTTCAACAGTCACGTGACCTGCCCGTGGAACATCTTGCACCGCCCGAGTTGTGAGACTCAGGGGCTCGGCACGACCAGTGGGGTATGAACCGAGCTGGTGCTGGAGTGCTGCACACTGCTGCTCAGGCAGGTGCTCTAGCGCTTCCACGGCCACCAGACTCGTGTCCCCCGCCCACGGCTCCGCCGAGACATAACAATCCCTACTCTCCTCCACCTGTGCCCTACTGCCCCCCTCTCCTTCTCCACCTTGGCCGCGGCAGACCAACGCAGGGACAGTAGGCTGCTCAGGTGGTTGCCTCACAAACTCCTCCAACAGGTTCACATGACATGCTTCCCCGTCCTCGTGTTTAATCTCGACAGCACCATTACCACACTTCTGAACTTCCGGATCCTCCAACTGCAGTTTACAAATATCTGAGGGAACCAACTTGTCTAGATGCTTCCGAAGCAACCCAAGTCCTTCCCCAATATCAAACTGAGCAACCCTTTCTTCTCTCCGTGTGCAACGTTGCTGCCTCGGAGTCTCTTCCGGCCCTACCTCTTCACTAGCTGTGACAGGTCCTGGGGCCTCTCCAGACTCTAACATAGGTGCCAATACTGAATCACCCAGGAGAGCCGCCGAGTCAAAACTCTTAAAACCAACTCCAGCTTTAGCCTCCTCCTGTTGATCGTTCCTCTGCTGGTCTGAAGACGGAGGACTAGGCTGTGACACTTTAGCTGCCCGAGCTCGGGTGACAACACACGCCATGGGTTGTGTCTGGCACCGCTCGACCCACTCTTGTTCTCCCCCACTCACGTCGGCCGGCCTCTCGGCAACGACTAAGGGTAGAACCTCAGAAGCGGGCATTGCAAAGTCGTTGCCGAGAAGAAGGTCGACGCCCTCCACTGGCAGTTTCTCCACAATCCCGACATCCAATTCACGTGTCACACCATCCACCTCCAACTCCAACCGCACCAGCGGGTATGACCGAGTTGCATTAATACCCTGCACCACTACCACCCGAGCCGCATTTATAGGGTAGCCAGTCAAGTTATTCATCAGAGTCTGGGAAGCACCTGTATCACGCAAGACCTCTACTCCATGCTTGCGCCCCGCCCACATCACGCAACCCCGTCCTCTATGGTCGCAAAAAACATCCTGAGCAGGGTTCGAGCCTCCCAGGTGCTTCTGCATTGGCTGTGCCTCAGCCTCTGACGAACTGCCCCGGGCAAACTCAGAAAACTTCGGAGACACACCAATGTTGCAGGCCAAAGACACAGCTGCTGTAGGTGGTTTGCTAGGACAGACTCTTGCAAAGTGCCCCTTTTCATGACAATGATAACACTCCAACTCCCCTCTGGGCTTCCCTTGGTACTGGGAAGGGCCCGGCCCCTTCTTAAATGGGACGGTGTTAGTCTTGTGGTCAGTCTTGGTATCATAGCTCTTGTACTTGTTTGCATAATGTATATCACTAACTCGGGGGGGTGGGGCGTCACGCCCCTTGTTACCTGCCTCACTACGCTGGGCAGACCCGCACCCACGAATTAGTGATAGCCGGAGGTCAGCCATCTCAGCTGCCTCCTGTAGAGTTTTAGGGTTCTTTTCTTTAATAGTTAAAGTCATATCTGCACCAGTACACTTATAAAACTGCTCGAGCAGAAACAGCTCAGTCAACTGTTCGGCCGTCTCAGCTTTCTCAGAACGTGTCCAGTTTGCAAGTGCATCTTTTAAGTCCCGGGCATGTTCAAGAAAGGTCGCCTCCCTAGTCTTTGTAACACCCCGAAACTTCAATCGATATGTTTCTGGTTGCAACTCGTATGCCCGTAGGACAGCTCTCTTCAATTCTGGGTAGTCAATGCAAGACTCTAAAGGCAGTGCATCATAAGCCTTCAGACCCTTACCCGTAAGTCTTGCGGAGACCAGAGCTGCCCACTTCTCTTCAGGCCAATTATGCTCCCTACACTTCTTCTCAAAACGATTAAAAAATTCTGTGACTTCAGTTTCACTAAATGCCGGCACCAATTTGACTAAGTGAGACAAGGACTGTTCTCTTACTTGGCCCTCACGGCCCATCCGAGTCCCTGTCGACTCTGCACGAGTCTTATCTAAATCTATTTGAGCACAATATTTCTCTGAGTCGTATCTAAGCTCAGCCTCGTGTCTCCTAATCTCAGCCTCAATCTCCTTCTCATGCCTCCTAGACTCAATCTTAGCCATCTCAAGTTTAAATATCATATCTGGAGACAGGCAGGAAGAGGGAGCTGCCACTACTGAAGGAGGGGGGGCAAGAACTGGGGAACCACCATACGCACCGCCCGAGGGCCCTCCAATCTTCCAATTCTCATCCCTCTGTGGGAGGGTGCTAACCTCCGGTACTTGAGTGGACGGCACTGTGGGAGTCGAGTGAGAGGGGATCTGGGGAGGAACCCCCCCAAACGCCCTCTCCTCCGAAACCCCATGTCGCCCACGCAACACCCAGGAAATCAGCTCCCCCTTGGACATCCCTCCTACATTGGATAGACCCAAAACCTTGGCTATCAGGTGCAAGCCATAAACATTCACCCCAGTCAGCCTCTCCTCCGTCACATGGTACTGCTTACTCACAAAAAGTCTAGCATCCTCCTCACTAGTTACTAACGGCACCTCCTCAAATGGCATCTCTCGCTCCTCGTCAATACTAGGGCACGACATACTGAAGTTCACAAAAAATTCTCGAGACAAAAGTGTTAAACTCCCTTATGTAAGCACTAATTACTAAATTAACTGGAGTCTCTTAAATGCTCTCCTAATTGCCTTACAAAAAAAAAAATTCTTCAATATGCACGCTAAAGTACGAACAAACAAATGTTGTACAACTCTGCAAAAAATTATACTGTTCACAAAATCCTAAGCAAGGTCGCCATTTGTTACGACCGGGCACTCGGGTACACTAGGGCTCTTACACAGGACTCGAGTATGGCTCGCTGCCACAACGGAAACACACGATCCCAACCCCAGAGTACTGCCAGCCGAACAAAAAACGCCACTACCCTCCAGAGTTCTATCTGCTATAACGGGGTATACAAGAACTCGGTACTAGCGTTTCACACAACAGACTAATAACAAGACGGGAGTTATCTAGTCTGGTCAACAATCAAACAAAGAAGAAAGTACTACAACACTAAAGAATAGTGTTGGCCGAAGCCGAAGTAATCCACCCTTGAACTAAGAACTTAAGAAGTCCTCCACCCTCTACTTCGGATCGGCACTATTACGTTACGTTAAACAATAGTCCTCGAGCATCAAGCAAGGAATCTTCTGATAAGTTAGATGCTTCTCGAATACTCATAAGAAGTAAGTATCGGATTTTGAACAGCAATTTAATGAATAACTCACTGGTAATTAAAGGCTTTAAATTGACATAAGAAGAATTATAAGAATAAGCAATAGGATATGGCAAACATTAAGAAGAAGTACTCCGACAATGCACTGGCAATAGCCTACTAAGATTGTGCTCGTGGGCCACTAATCTCTGAAGTAGCTAAGCGTGCCACACATGAAATCAATAGTGCATAAACAATAATATACATAAGGAGAAGCTTCAATACTATGCTGTATCTGCTGGTCGAGCAAAGTCTAGCTGGGATACATAAGGTTAAGAGACAATGGCTGAGCAAGCGGCTCGTAGCCTAGCGAGGTCCTTAAGACTGTGCGGCCAAATTACGTTAATTGACGGGATGCTCTCTTGAGAGATCCAGATCACTAGTATCTGGTTCTCTCCTGGCGATCCTCTCAAAGTCAAGCAAATGAGATAGCACAGTGTTGGGTGGCAGAGGCAAAAGCCCTCACTCGCAACACAGTGCTAAACTCCCACGGTACACAGTCAGAAAGACCACCTAGGCGTTCCACGTCTCCGTTGCAATTGTACTGGTTCAACCGCAACCTAGTACTCATAGGAAATCACAACTCAGAAACCCTATCCCAGTCTAGCATTGCCTAAACCAGCAGAAAACAGGAACATGAATAATCGCACACAGGGAAATGCATATACGAGTGCAACAAACATCAATCAATCCTATTCTAGTTAACCTTTCCAAAAATAGGCTATCTAACAGGCACTTATCTCGTGAGAACTCAAGCGATAATACTTTGGCTGACTAAATCTGCACCAAAGGGGTCATTGAGGTTATAAAGGGTCGAGAAGGGAAGAAGATAGGCTGTTCAGAGAGTAGAGAAAGTTCACATCAGTCGGAAGAATATGGATAGTTGCAAGGGATATGAGAAGTCGCTCTGCCTGATGAGTTCTAAAGAATTGTGGCGAGGACCTCTCCTTTTTATACTCGGCCCTCTAGCGGCATATCGCAAACTACTAAGGACCGCCCACTGACAATCATTACGTAATATTCTCTCTCAATCTGGGATCGACAAAGGATTTCCCACGCGCTTGAGGAGGGAGGAGGGAGGGAGGCCTACCTACCTCGTGGCGCGCTCACTGTTCCCCGTTACGTAATATCTCTCTCTCATCATTATATATAAGTCCCACACACAATACTTATATCTAATGATATAAAATAGAACTCGTTGACTTAGAAGAAAACAAAATACATAATTATAATACTTATAGTACAACGGTTCACATAAACTGAGTTAGGAAACTCTACACAGACTACAGCCAAAGTTCCTGCCCTGACGATCCTAGCGAGAGTGGGGCCTGACTGGGCGTTCTGTACAGCATGCTCATACTCGGCATGCGTCACACTCCGCTTAGACAAATATCTCGCATCAAACCCGCGACTGACTGCGTTTGTAAATGAATAACTTTATTTTATCCCCCCCTCAGTTACTAACCCATCTGTCCCCTACTAACTTCCTAATCCTGCCACGGACATTAGTTCTAGGGCAGTAGTTCCCTTTCCAATGTTCCCTTACCCACTCTAAACCACTGTTTGGACACGATCCTCAGTGTTTTGGAGGACAAGCAGCCTAGAAGGGTCACTAGATCTGTTGTTGCTTGGCTTCCTTTGTACTCCTTATACATGCTCTTCACTGCTTTCAGCAACTTGCCTTCTACTCCATATTCCCCATTATTATATTTGTTCAGGCCCATATTCCCCATTATTATATTTGCTCAGGCCCATATTCCCCATTATTATATTTGCTCAGGCCCATATTCCCCATTATTATATTTGCTCAGGCCCATATTCCCCATTATTATATTTGCTCAGGCCCATATTCCCCATTATTATATTTGCTCAGGCCCATATTCCCCATTATTATATTTGCTCAGGCCCATATTCCCCATTATTTTATTTGCTCAGGCCCATATTCCCCATTATTATATTTGCTCAGGCCCATATTCCCCATTATTATATTTGCTCAGGCCCATATTCCCCATTATTATATTTGCTCAGGCCCATATTCCCCATTATTATATTTGCTCAGGCCCATATTCCCCATTATTATATTTGCTCAGGCCCATATTCCCCATTATTATATTTGCTCAGGCCCATATTCCCCATTATTTTATTTGCTCAGGCCCATATTCCCCATTATTTTATTTGCTCAGGCCCATTCCCCATTATTATTTTTAATTTTTTGGTATGCAAAGCTGGCCGAGTCGTTTGGGCAAATTTGTATTAATTTGTATTTATTTGTTCGTTTATTTATTGATTAAATGAATATATTATATATCCTCCCAAGACTTTCATTAAGTTTAAAAACATACCCCCAAGCCACTCCTTCCAGATAAATTTGTAAATTTTTCGGTAGAGTACGGTAATGTTTCGGCCGAAGGCCGGTTCCTTTGTAAATTTTTCGATAGAAAATTGCCACTGCCGAAGGCCGGTTACTTCTATGATACAGGCTCGCTATCGCTCGCCAGGAAAAAGAATCGACACCTAAGTTGTACAAAAGATTTTAAAATTGACAAAAATGTGGGGCGAAAGGTCTTAAAAATCGCCAAACAAATGGAGCAAGCATCTTAAAATCCCAAAATCAATGGAGCTTAAACATGAGGGAGAAGGGGGGCCAGAAAAACGAACCAATCCCCCTTAAGTTGGTGTCACACGAACGATTTTTCCGGCAATTTATTTCGGGCAATTATTGTTTGGCATTTTCTTAACCCTTTCAAGATCCGATTACGCAATTTCTCTTCTGTTTTCTGACTATTAGTAGACGATATTATTTGATTAGGAAGGGTGTATGGAAGTCAGAGGGTTCATTGAGATAGTCTTTACCCTTATAATCCCCACAGATCCTTCCTAAACTATATATAAAATCGTCTAATGATAGCCAGAATAAAATTTAAAAAAAGAACAATAAACGATACAATAAAACTTAAAAATCGTCTAATGATAGCCAGAATAAATTAGAAAAAAAAAATAATAAATAAAACGCAAAACAATCTCTCAATAAGACACTTATCTATTGATACATATATTAACTTCTAATATATACTATAAATCATAAATCCATTATGTAAACAACAGCTGATCAATGATTACTCACAGATATACACAGGTTCTGGGCTATTGTATAGCCTACATTTGCAGATATAGATAATGAGACTCTCGGATCCTTATCTTCTGTACCATTATCAGTGTTCTCTCTTAATTCCTTATTCGTAGTGGGTATATATCTTATTCTAGCCTTTATTTACATTCTTTATTCTCATTTCCCTTAATCAGTAGAAGATTCATTCATGTCGATTACTTGAAGAAGAGGTCACCGGTACTGAAGGGGTTAAGGGGCGATTAGTTCTGGACAAGCGACAGTAAGCTTACAGATTAGGCATAAATTTAGTTAATTAGTCGAATATGACAACAAATATATCAATAAATAAATATAATATAAATAAAAAAGCTCGATAATATTTGAAAAAATAAATAAATATAAAAATAAATAAATAAATATATAAATATACAAACACGCTCGATAATAGTGCAAAAAAAATAATATAATAAATAATATAAAAAAAAAAGGCTCGATTCTATTTTCATAAACACCCCACTTGACTCTTGTCCCTGTATTTATAACGTCGCCACTTCAAGGTTAAGGGGATAGTGGCTGGATTTTGTTTGGTCTATTTATCTATTTATTCAGTTATTGATAAGTAACACCCCGTTCTTTAACATTAATATCAAATACAAACCCCAATGTACTTGAATAAACTAATTTTTAGTTTCCTCGCTAGACCTCCATCAAGCTTAACAAATCACCCCCTAGACCCCCCTTCAAGATAAATTTGAATTTTTTTTTATAGAAAAATGTCCCGGAGGAAGGCCTGTGCCTCTTAAAATTACAGGCTCGCTATCGCTCGCCAGGAAAAAATCGACACCTAAATGGCACGAAAGGTCCTAAAATTGACAACGAAATGGGGCGAAGTGTTAAAATCGTCAAACTAATGCGCCGAACGTTACATAAGGCTACCTCTTCAAACGCTCATAAGCGTAGTTTGAATCTACTGTCGCAGAGCTCGGAGGAACCTTCATCATAAGCACACTCAAAATCACTCATGGTTCGTCTTTATGATTGGGTTCTCACTACGAAAAAACTTCGTAACAAATAAAAAATAAAAATAAAATAAAAATAACTATTCATAAGCTTTCCATATTCCGTGGATGTACTTCTGTGGATTCTTGGACCAGACGCTGACAAGCCCATTGTTCCGCCTTCACTGACATAATTATCAAGTATCCCAAAATCCTTAATACCTCAACGAATGGGAAGGGGATGGTCGGGAGGGCCCCAGTCGTCAATGATTACTTACAGTATTTTTTTACAGTAGATCCTCTGGAAAAAGGCAAACTATGCCTGTGTATCCAGCTCAGTACCAGTAATTGCACTGCTGCGGTCGTTCACAGTGTTGGTGGCGGCGGTAGCAGACGCAACATTTTTACTATTCTGTATTTTTGTTTTATAATCAAACTTCAAATCTTGTCTTCCCCATGCTTTATCAAGATTACTTTCAAACTCCCTTATTGATTCGGAATCGACTACATACTGGGGCAGTGCGTTCCACTCATTTACCACTCTATCACAAAATGAGTTCTTTGCCTTCTCAAGCCTATTTCTTTCTTTGTAAATTTTCTTAGTGTCCTCTCATTCTTGTTCCCTCCCGCATCAAGAAGATACCTTCACACACATCCTCATCGTACTTTCCTGACACTATCTTAAAAGTCTCTATCATATCCCCTCTCTTTCTCCTATATGCCAGTGTCGGAAGCCCCAGTGTCCTCAACCTCTGCTCATAGCCCGCGTTCTTCAACGTTGGTACCAGCTTGCTAGCTCTCCTCTGCACTTTCTCCACTGCTTCTATATCCTTTACCATATATGGAGCCCACACCTGGTTCGCATATTCCAGGTGCGGCCTAACCAGCGCTGTATAGAGATTCCTGAAGATTTCTTCGTCAAGTGACACAAATGTCCTCCTTATCAGCCCTACAATGCTATTGGCTTTGTTTATCTTTTCCACTAAATGTTCTGAGAAATTTAACTTATTGTCTATCACTACTCCTATATCCTTTTCTGCACTCACTTCCTCCATCGCTTCATACATACTGTATCCTACCTTGTCTATCTTGCTGGTCCCAATCCGCATGTAGTTGCATTTTTTTGGATGAAAAGG
>JBAKBP010033188.1:0-22172 GCA_037953745.1 Lithodes maja
TATATATATGATATACTAGTATAATTATATGTGTGTTAGCATTTCCCTTCTCCTTTACCCTTTGAGTACCATGGACGTCCTTATTAGCATATTCTGGCAACTATTAGACGATAATATTCTGCTTAGGAAGGACCTATAGCAATAATATTACTTCAAAATATCTCAATCAACCCTTTTAACTACCACAGATCCTTCCTAAGCTGCATAATATTGTCTAATTATAGCTAAAATAAAATATACCACACGTCGCTGGTACTCAAAGGATTAACCCTTTCTGTACCGGTGACGTCTTTTCAATTTTATTCTAGCTACATTTAGACGATTTTCTGAAGCTTAGGAAGGATATAATGGGAGCTAAAGGGATTATATAATTGAGATAGTCTGTAGCCTTTAATTGGTAGACATCCTTCCCAAGCTGAATGAAATCGTCTAATAGTTGCCAGAATATAATTAAAAGGATGTAACCAGTACAGAAAGGGTAAGCGTATAGGAAAAGGTAAACTTTCCTTTAATACGCCATGGAATAGTGGATTAAAGCAAGTTTGTTGTGGTAGGATAGAACAGACTAACATCTGAATGGTTGGAGTGGAAACGTTTGGGAGAGGCCATTGTGCTGCAGTGGACTAACTCAGGCTGATGATGATGATGACAATAGGAAATAAAGTGATATCTACACTTGAAAAATTGAAGGGTATATAACGTATACGAAAAAGGCATATAATATTATTGGGTATATTGAGAGTTATTGTATCTTTCTGTCCTTGTATTAGATGGGTTTAGTACCATTAATATACCTTTAACCCCTTCAGTACCGGCCGGTACCGTCGACGTCATATCAACTTTATTTTGGCTACTATTATACGTATTTATTCAATATAAAAAGGGCCTCCAGCAATTAACAGGCTTTAAACTATCTCACTTAATCCTATTTACTACCACCGATCGACACCTAAATGACGCAAAACATCCTAATAATGACAAAGAAATGGAGCGGGCCAAAGGTCTTAAGATCGCCAGACTAATGGGCCGAACGTCTTATGATCTGAAAACTAATGGGGCTAGACATGAGGAAGAAGGGGGACCAGAAAAATGACCCATCTCCCCTTAATAAAATGTATTCAAAATATTGTGAACATTATATTCCCGCCCACCCCGTTGTAACCCTCTATGCTAGCAAACGTCTTCACATTTAACATATAATGGGGCTAAGCATGAGGGAAAACTGATTAAAAAAAAAAAAAAAAAAAAAAAAAAATCTCCCCTTAACCCTTTCACTTATAGGACGCATTTTTTCTTAATTTTATTCTAGGTACCTTTAGACGATTTTACTCAGTTTTGGAAGGCTATCTGGGAATCAAAGGGGTATAAACTATCTTGATTAACACCTTGATATCCAAAATTCTTTCCGAAGCTGTATAATACCATCTACATGTTGAAATTATAAAGAATAACTTGCAAAATAAACAAACTAAAACGAACGACAATATAAAGACAAAAAAACTAATCAAATCACGATGTAAAAAGGAAAAAAAAAAAAATGCATCCTCAAATGAATACTGAATACTAAATTAGCTCGCCTCACATAGAAACTGGTCGGCCTCTGCAATAACCCACTCTTTCTCTTCAATAAACCGGTCATACTCTTCAATAAACCATTCGTTCTCTTCGATAACCGGTTGTTCTCTTCGATAGCCCGGTTGTTCTCTTCGATAATTCGGTTGTTCTCAATTATTTGGTTGGCCTTTTCAATAACCCGGTGATTTTATTCTATATCCTCGTTGGCAAGGCATATAATCTTTTTGGTCTCGTCAATAACCTGGAAAGTTTCGTCAATGTCCCCGATGGTATCTTCAATGTCAGCGCTGAGCTCCTCAATAGCCTGGTTGGAAGTCTCGATGCGCTCGTTAAGAAATTCAATATCCTCATTGAATGCTTCAATTTTCTGGGAAGCCTCCTCAATATCCTGGTTGGCCTCTTCAATAACCTGGCTAGCCTCATTAATAGCCTGTTTGGCCTCTTCAATGACCAGGTCGGTCTCTTCAATGCCCTGGTTGGCCTCTTCAATACACTGGTTGGCCTCTTCACTACCCTGGTTAGCCTCTTCAATAACCTGGTTGGCTTCATCAATGCACAGGTTGGCCTCTTCAATGTCGCGGTTGGCCTCTTCTATACCCTGGTTGGCCTCGCCAGCAACATTAATAATAGATTTTTGGAGAGTTTTCCGCCCCCGCTTCCGTTTAAGTTGAATGCTATTAAAGCCCTTCGTTAGTTTTACTAGCACCGCTAACTCAAAGCTATACTCCCAGGTACCATTATTTGACATCCAATTTTCCGTGCGAAGGATTATTTTGCTCTGTGTTTCGAAGTTTCTTCTAAACCACCTTTTACATTGGCTTTGGGTCTTAATTTTTAGTATTTTTGGTAGAAAATATAATACTGACTGGGGGTGATACACAACACCTTGTAGGCTTGAAGTAGCCATAGCAAAGGTCGTTATCAAGGGATGCAGTTTTAACCCGCTGAGGACCAGCTAGTTATAAATAAACGTACCACCAGGGACCGGCAGGTTTTGAAAAAAAAAAAAAAATCCAGAAACAATAGCAAATGGGTTAGAAATGAAGGAAAAAACACAAACAAAATATCAAGAAGGTCAAAAATTGGTCCTACGGAGTCCCCCAAAACGGATTTTAGAAGAGTAAAAAATTGAAGGCAAATACACCCAAAAACCATGTTTTTGCACGCTCACGGTTGGACTTTGAGAGTTTTGAACATTCGGCATGGTTCGCTGGGATACTTACACAATTCCCATACAAATCTGAGCCCTCTAGGTGCCATAGGACCGGAGTAATTGGGACCGGAGTAACACTGATGCAACTGTTGCGTCGCTGGTACTGTCAGAAAAATACATAGCCGACGCACTGTTTGCGTCGCTGGGGCTCAGTGGGTTAACCCAGGAGCTACGGGAAGACTCGTAAGAGTTTCCCCGGGCGACTGCGGGAAGACTCTTAAGATCCTGGGCCTAAAAAAAATCCATTTAAAACACACACACCTCCCCCCCAAAACATTTAACCCTTTTTTGTTTTTCTTTTGTTTTTTGCCCCTAGGCCATGCCAAATATCATTCCTCCACATCCCCTCCTTCCCCACTTCCCACCCTCCTTCAATTATCACCTATTTTCCCTGTTATTCCCTTATTCTGTTGTCTATTTTCGTGCTAACATTAGCGAGTTGCTAGCAGGGCTTTGTCATCAGTGTTACCAAGCGTGGGAATGAGCGAGAGAGAGAGTATTGCGCAACAGTGTCTCTCCAGCAGTCTGGCAGGCTGGCTGGCTGGCAGGCTGCCTCAGCCATATGTTATGTAACTCCCGGCCTCTATCGCCGATTTTGACCATCCAAACGCTGTTTCCACTTGTTTTATTGTTGTAACTGGTTAATATCCCTCTCCGACATATGACGCGATTTTGAGCCGATTAGGGATACTTTAAAGCCTTTGTTACCATTTAGAAACCTTTAGTTTAGTTACTTCAACCTCTGCAGTTGTCTTTGAGGTAGCTGTGGGCAGAAAACTAATTTTGGAGAGGAAATTATGAGAGTGAGAGAACTCTATTTCTTATTGCTAATCTGGCAACCTCTGCGCCATATGAATCTGAAGAGGTTAATGGTAAAATAGGCGCATATGAATAAGTATTAACGATATTTATGGTAAAATAACGATGTTAGTGATGGGAACAGCTCAAATACGTGCGCACAGGCGTGTGGTGTCTCATACCCCCCATGCGCAGCCGAGAGCTTAAAGCACGATAAATAATATCGTAATTCAATAAATACTAGGTTATTATACAGTACAAATATGTTCTATAATATAACGAAATGTAAGAAAACGCGATACAATGCTACCGAAACAACTCACTGAACACTAATGAGCCTCCCTTCCTGGAACAATCGATACTTGGTCTAACACTATAATATCTACATAACTTGTGTTCTTATACTGGTTCATAGTTAGTGGATACCTAACTTTAATTATAATGTCTAAATTCATCTTCATTGCTGCATTTTGTAAAAAATGGTCTACGTGTACATGCAATTACTCTAATACATAAACATATTTAATTATTGGGATATTTATATTATATCCTATAGTTACCTATGAATTATAGTAGTTTTCTCTAATAATTCTTAAAGAAAATTATATTTTTATGGCTATCTAAATTATAAAATCTTATCAGCAAGTTGCCAAGTATGATTTGTAAGTGTAAAATTGAATGTGTGAGCGTGTTAATTTATGTGAGAGGATGTGTGTATATATATGTATTTACACTCATAACACACACATGGTAATAAAGGAGAGTAAGAGCGTGCAGCTTTAAATTCCGTATTAAGCTCCAATTTCAAGATTAATTATTTGGCGATTATCTTGGTACGCAATAATTTTGACAGTTTTAGTACACTAATTTTAAATATATTGCAGTTACTGGGTATCTCTTAAAATCGTCAATCTAATGGGGCTAAGCATGAAAGAGAAGGGGGTCCAGAAATAAAAACTCCCTCTAACAGACATGAACAGTACCGGTCACGTCCTTTTCATTATACTCTGGCAACTTTTAGAGGATTTTATTCAGCTAAGGAAGGACCTCTGACAATTAAAAGGCGACAAACTATATATCATGTAATCCTTTAAGCTACCACAGATCCTATCTAAGCTGAATATAATCGTCTAATAGTGTCTATAAAATGATGAGAAGGGCGTCACCAGTACTGAAGGTGTTATGCCCCTTTCACACATACAGGACTCGGGCGCCGAATACAGCAGAGTAGCGTTTTTGTCCCCCGACTTTTGGAGCTGGCTCGGTATGCCGCATCCAAAGGACTTCACCAGACTACAGCCGCATACAGCCGACGTTGTCGTCTTGACTCCGGAGAAGTCTTGAGACTCGAACCGACCAAAAAAATAACGGTCATTTTTACATGCCGACTTCACCCGCATCTATAAGACTTCAGCCGATCGACTCCAGAATACAGACGATCAACTTCAGAGTCGAACCGCATACACCCGCATAAAGCCGACACACACAAGTTGTGTGGCCAGCGGATGTATAAAAAGGGGCGGTCTAGCAGGGCTGAACATCATTACAGTCGACTCCACCGTTGCGTCAACAGGTACGGTGACACTCTACCACACAACATGGATGCGCACGTATTCATTACACCCTCCCAGCGCCAAAATATAGACATATACCTGGCGACCATGTCCATGGATTTAACTCTCCAGGTTGATCTGTTGGCTCTGAAAATAGCCATTAAACAACGAAGAAGGAAGAGGAGGTCAGTGTGGACGCGGAACTGGCTCCTGCGGCGGCCAATGTATGGCCACTACGAGAATATCATGCATGAGTTCATGCGCGAAGACCACCGCAGCTTCAGAAACTTCACCAGGTTGGACGTGGACATGTTCTGGGAAATGGTGGAGAAGATAACACCCAGGATAGAGAGACAGGACACCTTCTGGCGGAAATCCCTGAGCCCTGCCCTTCGTCTCGCCATTACCCTGCGCTACCTGGCGACTGGTGATTCATATCAAACACTCTCCTATGATTTCCGCGTCGCCCATAACAGCATTTCACTGCTGGTTCCTGACACCTGTGAGGCCATCTACCAAGAATACCACCCTCTCATTCTGCCATGCCCCAAGACCCCGGAAGATTGGAAGAAATGTGCTGACCTCTTCGAAGAACGCTGGCAGTTTCCACACGCCGTTGGTGCTATTGATGGTAAGCACATAGCCATTCGCTGCCCTGCCAATGCTGGGTCCCTTTACTATAACTACAAGGGATTCCACTCTATTGTGCTTATGGCAGTTGTGGATGCTGACTACAAGTTCCTGTACTGCGATGTGGGTGCCACTGGTTCGGGGTCTGACGGTGGTGTCTTTGCACAGACACCTATCAGGGCCGGCCTGGAGAACAACACCCTGGGATTTCCGCCTCCTCAACCCCTACACACTGGTGCCAGGCCTGTGCCCTACTTCCTGTTAGCTGACGACGCATTCCCCATGCGACCCTGGCTACTGAAACCATTCCCACATCGCTCAACGAACATGGGCGAGATGATCTTCTCCTACCGGTTGTCCAGGGCTCGACGGGTGGTGGAAAATGCCTTTGTCATCTTGGCTAACAGGTAAATATCTTTTAATTTTGGTGGGGTTAATGCCATTAATAAGGCTATACACTTGCATTGCTAACTAATTCTCTTTTGCAGAGGCAGGTATTTGATAATAACCATGTTTTGTGTCTCCCTATTCTACAGGTTCAGATGTTTGCTCACCACCATTCCCCTGCAACCCAAGAGAGTGGAGTCTGTGGTGCTGGCATGCTGTTGCCTACACAACCTCATCCGTCGCCGTTTCCCAGTCACCACCACGTTGGCTTCCTTGACAGGGAGAACCCACTCACCCACAGGGTGACGCCAGGGTCTTGGAGGGATGGTGACCAGTTGGAGCCGCTCATGCCACTGACCGGAAACCAGGCTACTAATTACGCAAAGGAGTTGCGTCGCTACATGGCAGACTACTTCACATCAACCCGGGGCAGTGTGAGCTGGCAGGATAGCCGGTTCAGTGACTCATGAAGGTACGATGATTGTGTGTATTTTAATGTTATATTAACTGACCTAATTTGCAGCTCTTTCTAATTAAATCATGCGTGCCATTGTCCATATCATTTGCAAATTTTATATGTTCATATGTTTCTTATTAATAATTATTACTTTCATTTTCACTTCTCTTCAGTCATTTGCTTTGGCATATTATTTCATTATTCAGTATTTCCATGACATTCAGTAATTTATTATGTAACTGTCATGCGTCAGTTATATTTTATTATTATATATTCATATTTATACGTATCAGGCTATTACTTTCTTGCTTTGTTATTGCCGTCGCGGGCATTTGTATATGATGAGTGTATATTAATTTTAGAAAACATATATTATATTCATCTATATTTTCAACATCTATTATATTCATCTATATTTTATTTAGTAGTCACTTTTGTGAATGAATGTCAAGTCGTAAATATTTTCCTGCCATGTTATTTAAGGACATATTTTTGGGTATTATTACTAGAGACTATTTTCAGCAAAGATAAGTATTATTTATTGTTTCATAACATATTACTGGCATATGGGATTGGAATTCTAAACACAGTATTCACAACAGAATTTTATTTTAATCTTTACATGGTACGGAAATTCTCTACTGCCCCTCGTGCTGCGGTGTGTGTAGTGTTGGGTTTGGGGACTCCAGGTTGAGACTCACATCAAAGAGTTGCCTCTGAAAACTTCTCCCAGGTGTGGCGGGCACCGCGAGGTGTGTCCCATATGTGGGGGTGGAGCTGCCCCACAAGGTGGGCGTAAACTGTGGGGCCGGTCCAAGAGGTTGGCCCAGGTGTGGAGTCAGCTGTGGCACACGTTGTTGGTATACCTGTGGCGCAAGTTGGACGCTGACGGAGGGTTGTGGAGGTTGGACGGGGGGTGGTGCCGCACTCGCTGGGGTTGCAGTTGCCCCCGAAGCCCGTTGCCGCGCCATCTTGTCCATCTGCAGCACGTAGGTTGTCATCTCCTGCTGAGCCGTGTTGCAGTCATCGGCAGACCACTCATTCATTACTTCCGCAAGGTAGGCAACGAACGCGGAAACATGAGGCTTGAGGCGTCCACCTCCTGTCTTCACGCTTTCCCGGAGTTCACTGACGTCCTTGCGGAAGGCGGTCACCGTCTGCTGTATCTATAAAGAGAGATGTCCAAAAAGTTGATTATTATCAGACAGTGTCAGGATAATTATGCAATGCACACTCATAAATAACATAAATCTCCATCTGCATTCCAGATTTCTGTAAGATATGTATTAGGAATATTACATAATAGGTACATGTTAACCCTCTCCGACATATGACGCAATTTTGAGCCTATTGGGGATACTTTAAAGTCTTTGTTACCATCAGGGGTATTTAGAAACCTTTAGTTTAGTTACTTCAACCTATGCAGTTGTCTTTGAGTAAGTTGTGGGCAGAAAACGAATTTTGGAGAGGTAATTATAAGAGTGAGAGAACTCTATTTCTTATTGCTAATCTGGCAACCTCTGCGTCATATGAGTCTGAAGGAGTTAATAAAATATGTTTAGTTTACATCATTAATGAAGTTAGTAGCGCATGTCAATATTTGCCTTACCGTGTCAGTGGGAGTGGCGCATTCGCAGTCCAGAGCAACTCTTCACATTATATAACTTGTCTTACCTTTCCACACCTTACATTCATTTGTTTGCATATGCACATTTCTATAATTTTTCTCACCTCTTCTATTTCAGCGGAGCTGGTTGAAGCCTTCTGCCGCTTGGTGCCTGTTGTTGTGCTGTGCTGGGAGGCCCCAGACGCAGAGTCCTCGGCCTCTGTCCTGGTCTCGAGTACAGGGTCGTCCAGGTCAGGCGCATCATCGTTGGCGTCGGATGAGGCATGCTGTGGGAACTGTTTGTTTGGGTGAAAACAAGAAGATTATTTTATAATGGTATGTTGTGATGCGGCCTGGTATATGAACTGTGTTATCGGAGGAAAGCAGATATAATATTTTTACTGTAATGTGGTGAGTCGGGATGTGTTATAGTGTAATGAATGGCATTTGGGGGTAGGAGTTTGGTGTTGTAATGATGTTAATAAATAATTATTAATTAAAATAAAAAATCTATGGAGATTGTTTCATTGAAACCACAAAACATGCATAACATGACAGCAAAATCTAACATAAACACTGCCTTAAGGGAATAATTGGAAATGATTAAATAAGTATTGCTGAATTTGAATAACATATATAATAAACACTCACGTTACCGGTGCTACGAGGCTTGTTCCGCACAATGTGACCCCTGAAAAAACTGCCCTGTTCAAGGATCCACTGATCACGGTCGCTGTACCGTATTTCTGCCCCAGCACCACTCTTCCTTGCCGTTAGTTTTCCAAACCTGGAGCGGATGTTGTCGCACCAGGTCCTCAGCTGAGCACCTGTTTGCAAGACAAAATCACATATAATAGAAACTTATATATCACACAACAATGTCTATATATCACCCAATATTACAGGTATCTACCCAGGTAAACAGTGTCACTATTCATCACAACACATAAAAATTTGTACTAACACAGATAAACAACGTAAATATTAATAATATAACATTTCACGTATCAATATGGGAAAACTTACCTTTTATTGGAGGGGTCAGAGTCTTCGCCTTCTTCTCAAACAGGCGCCACTTCCGGTCAGAGTCCTTGAATTCTCGGGCCTGCTTGTCATACATGAATGTATGTGCCCGCAACCACTCCATCACGGCGACCTCGTCTTCGGGGCGCAACACTACCCTCGTTATATTTCTTTTAGACTTGACGCCGTAGATAATCGCATCTGGGGAGGCCTCGTCACCCGTCTCGATGTCGATCTCCTGGATGTCCTGGGTGTCCTGGGTGTCCTGGGTGTCCTGGGTGTCCTGGCTGCTCCCTGGCGGTAGCATGCTGGTTTTGGCGGGAGCTGGTGGCGGTGCTTGCCGCTTGGCAGCGGGGGGGGGGTTTGGCGTGGAGGCTGACTGTCTTGGATTACCTCCATGCTCTCTTCCTCACTCATCTGGGTCTCGTCTCCAAAGAAGTCTTCCAATCGGTTGTCGTCTTCTTGCCTCTGGATCTTCTGTGGACTCTGCGACTTCCTGGTCTTTGGTGTTCGACTGGGTCCAGGCATGGTGTAAAGGCGGTATAGGTGAGCGTAGAGGTCAGGGTAGAGGCGAGGCGAGGGAGAGGGTGGTAGGTGTGCGTCGTTGGTGGTCTCATTGAAGACTGTTGGGGAGTGCGCTGCCTGGGGCCTATATATAGGGGCCGTGTTGCCGTTCTGTTGGGAAAAATGTCTAGTATTTCTTGTTAGCTGGATGCGGCTGTTTTCTGTTCGACTTTTGTGTTGTCCGTTGGAGTTTTCTGTTGTCGGTTACTTGTCCGGTCAAGTTGGCTCGACTCTTCTGCCACATTGGGTTCCGGGTGTTGTCATACGTCTGCACTCCTGTCAATGTGGTTGGAGTCTGCTGTATGCGGCTGCATGCGGATGAATTCCGCTGTTGTCTGTTGTACTCGTATAACTCATATTTTTGCATAATTTTTAATTTTTTTATGAAAATATATGCAAATTTATGCACACGACTTCAGCAGACTTCAGCAGACTTTTGCGGTTGTACTCGTGTCCGGCGGCTGTACTCTGGTGTATGCGGCAGTAGTCTTTATGCTACACATGAAACACAATTCGAGCCGATATACACAAGGACTACAGCCGCATACAGAAGACTTGGTACGACTAGCGCCGACTAGAGCAGACTACTCCCCGCATCCACCAGACAAATTTCAAGTCTGGCCCAAATTTCAAAACTGACAAACATTTTCTTCGCGGACCGCGACTTGACACGCATTGCCAGGACTTCACCAGACTACAGACGACTACAGCCGCATGGGTAGGACTAGGTGCCGACTTGGTGCCGCATGCAGCAGAGTCGCTACTCGGCTGCATTAGGCTGCATTCGACGCCCGAGTCCTGTATGTGTGAAAGGGGCATTAGGCTAAGGGGGATGGGCGTATATAATTGTTCATGTATGTATCTTTTTATTATTTAATTAGTTTCTTCCCTAGATCTCCAAGCTTAATAACCCCCCCCCCCCCCAGACCCTCCTTCAAGGTAAATTTGTAAATTTTTCGATATAATATTGTCCCGGCCAAAGGCCGGTTTCTCTTAAATTACAGGTTGGCTATCGCTCGCCAGGAAAAAAATCGACACCTAATTGACACAAAAAGTCTTAATATTGACCAAGAAGTGGGGCGAAATTTCTTAAAATCGCCAAACTAATGGGCCAAACGTCTTGTGATCTGAAAGCTAATGGGGCTAAACATGAGGAAGAAAGGGGACCAGAAAAACTTAAATTAGCTTGAAGGTAGGGCACTGTTTTTTTCCTTGGGTGCACATCGCCTGCCGGGATAGGTGGTACAAATTATATATCCTATAGTAAGATAATAAGATAGCCACTCCACCATCTTCTCCATCAGTCCTCCACCACTCCCCCTACTCCTCCACACCACTATCTCCACCCCTCCACTAAGTAATTACCACCCCTCAGCCACTCCACCATATTCTCCATCAATCCTCCACCACTATCTCCACCCCTCCACTAAGTCATCACCACCACTCGATCACTCCACCGTCATCCTCCACCACTTTCACCACTCCACTAATTCATCACCACCCCTCAGTCACTCCACCATCTTCTCCATCAATCCTCGACCACTAAGTCATCAGCACCACTCGTGGGCACTCCACCATCTTCTCCATCAATCCTCCACCACTCCTTTCCACCACCATTTCCACCCCTCCACTAAGTATTCACCACCACTCGGCCACCCCACCACTATCTCTATCACTCCTCCACACCACCCTCTCCACCCCTCCATTAAGTCATCAGCACCACTCTGCCACTCCAATTTTCTCCCTCACTCCTCCACACCACTCCCCCGACCCATCCACTAAATCATCACCACCACTTGGCCATTACCACCACCATATCTCCATCCACTCCTCCATCCCTCCACTAAGGCATCATCAACACTCAGCCATTACCACAACTATATCTCCATCCACTCCCCCCACCTCTCCACTAAGTCATCATCAGCACTCGGCCAGCTCACATGATTGCATTACCATATGACTCCGCTTCTCGGTAACTAGTGGGTAAACAAGATTGTGTAGTGCTGTGTGTGTGTGTGTGTGTGTGTGTGTGTAATAAATTCCTTGTGAAACCGGCAGAGGGTAAGATATTGTTCCCATGGGCTTGTATATTTGCTGTACAAAACACCCCTTAGACCCCACTTCAAGATAAATGTTTACATTTTTTGGTAGACAAATTTCCCGGCCTTAAAATTACAGGCTCACTATCGCTCGCCACTAAAAAATCGACTCCTAAATGGCACAAAAAGTCTTAATATTTAACAAAGAAATGGGGCTTAGTCATAAAATCGCCAAACTAATGAGCCGAATGCCTTAAAATACATTAAAAACACGAGGAAGAAGGGGTGCCAAAAATGCAGCCCATCTCCCCTTAATCCCTGGCAATTGTAGAATCTAGCTATTCTAGATAATGGTTTGGTTTCTCAATAATAGATGGAGCCACAGTCAAAGGGGAGTTATTAGTTAGTTAAAATAGGACTTCCGAGGCTATCAGCCCTTCTGGATTATTAAGCCAGCACACTGTAAGTCAAGAATAGCGTCAAGACTGGAGCCCCTTTTCGAGAACTCCAGTTCCTTGTTGAGTGTTAGGCTATGGCGCGATGTTTGCCCAAATATTTTAATAACAGCTAACAGATTGGACTGTTTCAATGATAAATAAATATTGCAGATTAATATTTACAGCATATCACGTACAGTTGTGGACAGATGAAACAGATACAGCCTTGGTCTGTCCATGGCCTCAATAGAGGGCAGCACAATTAGTGCCCATAAATTATCTGGTAACAGTGATGGTGTGGGGGTAGTAGGTGAAGGTATGGGGTGGAAGGAGGGAGGCGAGGGAGTGGGAAGGAGGGTACAGGAGCAGTGTTGCCGTTTTTGCGGAATTCGTCTGCTAGTGTGGAATAATTGCGACCTTTGGCAATGAGCCGAGGATAGTTTGTCCACATCCGCAACGATGAGGAATATAATTCTACATATATGATTACAATCGTATTTAATGAATAAAAAGCATAATAAATGTACACGAAGTATTAAGCAGTTGCGTTTTATTCAGTGCTATATTTGTATGTGACGTAAATATATAATTTGTTTCAATTATGCTTCGTCATTGACGAAAATATATTTTCATATTAAAATATGGGTTGCTTGGTATAAAACGCTAATAAATTTACATGGTATAATTGTATACATTTATATACTTTTGTGTTATTGAATTCCCTAAGTATATCCACATTCGTATTATATATGGAAATATATTATGCAATTTGAGTCGACAACGTGAGCAAATCACGCTACCATCAGCATTGTGTGTTGCTACTTGGCCACAGTTGGTGTCTTGTGGAGCTGCTTCCGTTAAGTATAATAAACTACTAGACCATCTAACATTAAAGTGCTTCAACGTGCATACCTTTCAGGGTAAGAGTAAGTAAACTTGGGCATCGGCATTATTATGTTCTTCACAAGTTTCTAGTTTAAATGACCCACACCAGTTACGTTTTTTATGTAAAGGATTTATGATTGAAAATGTAATATTCAAGGATCTCTATTATATTTATTTGTATTCCCATTTAATTATTTCAGTGCGAATGATACTATTTTTATTAATGTTATATTTAAATGGTTTTATGAAGCTAAAGAAGGATCTTTGGTAAATAATAGTGGTAATTATGTTAGCTTGTAACCTATTAATTACCAAAGGCCCTTCCTAAGGGGAATTAAATCTGGTAAGAATGGACCGAGCATCCGTACCCTTATCGCCGCTATGTTTGCATGACCGTATCATCAAAATAATCTTAACCTAACCTAAGTGTTTACAGTATGTTAAATTCGAATAGGTTAACGTTACTTTAATATTATACTGTACCTTTTTTGTAAACATACCGTTCATGCACGCAACGCCCACTCAGTCCACTTATACTTACAATCGTCTGTTATAGCCACATTAACCCCTTCTTTAACCGAGGACGATTTTTTTTTTTTTTTTTGTCATTTTTTAGACGATTTTGTGCAGTTTAAGAAACATCTGAGATAGTAATATGGGTTTAAGTGAGATAATTCGAAGCTTGTTAATTGCTGGAGGGCCTTTTTAACTGACTAAAATTGTCTAATAGTAGCCAGAATAAAATTAAAATTACGTCATCGGTACGGAAGGGGTTAAAATAAATTGAACGTCTCTTCTACTGAAAGGGATAAACTCATAGTAATATTTTACATGTCATTACAGGCATCTATGCCCCCTAAGCGGAAATTTAGAGAGGATTGGTTGGATAATGAGGATTACAAGCCCTGGTTGGAGCGGGTGGAGGATGACCCTACTAAAGCAAGTTGTACTATTTGCCATAAGGAGTTTAGTGCTGACCTAACAACAATTAAACGTCATAAGGTAGGGCCAGTGTGGTTATCTCTAAGTCTTTATTTGCAACGGTGCCTCAATGGGATGACATTCAAATACATATTTCTTGTATATTAACTCCTTCAGACTCATATGACGCAGAGGTTGCCAGATTAGCAATAAGAAATAGAGTTCTCTCACTCTTATAATTACCTCTCCAAAATTCGTTTTCTGCCCACAACTTACTCAAAGACAACTGCATAGGTTGAAGTAACTAAACTAAAGGTTTCTAAAATACCCCTGATGGTAACAAAGACTTTAAAGTATCCCCAATAGGCTCAAAATTGCGTCATATGTCGGAGAGGGTTAATTGTATAATACAGTTTACAACTTCTACACACCGGTTGTCCCTAGCAAGTATCCTGCATAATAATAATAATAATAATAATAATAATAATAATGCTCTGGTTACTTACTGTAGCCTATACAGCGCCTGTCTCTCCTCCTTCGAGTATTCGGAAGCGCTTGGCATGCTTTAGTATTAGATCATCGTTACTCATCTCCCTTGCTCAAGGGGAGATGGTAACTGCCGACATTATCTCAGAAAAAAACTGTTCAATCTGAGCGCGGACGCGGATTGAACCCCAGTCCACTGGTTGGCAGACCAATTAGGCGGCACCACTGAGACAGCCAGGCGGCTGTATGTAATTTATGCAATTTATTAGTTTTGTAATGGAGAAATAACTGGCAACAGGCCATTTTCACCATGTACTTTGTTGTAGTATAGGCCTACTGTCTATAATAGTGTACTTGTTTCTTTTCAAAGGGAACCCAGGTCCATGTTACTGGCGCGACACAAAGGCAGCAGGGAGACAGGCAGGAGGCCCAGCATGCTCGTGCTTCTCCAAGTATGGGTGTCACACTGGCTACCATACTTATATGTTTCATTGCAGAGCATAATTTGCCATTTGCAATTGCAGACCATATGGTAGATTTGTGCAAGGTAATGTTCCCTGATTCAGCCATCGCTCAGGGGCTGTGCATGAAAAAGACCAAATGCACTGAGGTAACAAAAACCATAGGGTCGTGCATAACAAGGGCACTTGTGAGTAAGTTAAGAACAAATAAATTTTCTGTTATCATTGATGAGTCAACAGACGTAAGTTCAACAAATGCTTAACAGTAATTGTCAAGTATTATGATTCAGATGCTAAAATAATTAATACAGAAACTTTGGAACTAATTGATATGTATGGTAATGATAATGACAATGTGGGGTCAACGGGGGAAAATTTGTATACTATCTTGATGAAAATGTTTGAGACTTATCAGATTCCTGTAGAAAACTTTGTAGGTTTTGCGGCTGATGGAGCCTCTAGCATAATGGGAGAGCATAACTCAATTTGTAGCCGGTTGAGGAACGCAATTCAAGGGATCACCATTTTTAAATGTATATGCCATAGCATTCATCTTTGTGCTTCAGAAGCTGTCAAAACACTTCCACGTCACTGCGAGGACTTAATACGCAATATTTACACCCATTTCTCCCATAGTGCCAAAAGGAAGCATCAGTTTAAACAAGCCCAACTCTTTCTAGAATTAAAGCCTCACAAAATATTGAATGCATGCCAAACACGGTGGTTGTCATTACATCAAGCGGTTGCAAGGGTATTAGAACAGTGGGAAGCATTGAAAATGTATTTCACACAAATTGAATCTGAGGAAAGGCTAAAGTCAATAGAATACATAGTAAAAGATATCAGAGACCCATCAGTTTTCCTCTACCTGAATTTCTTACATTATTATACTTCCATCATTCACCAAAGTTAATTTACTCTTCCAGAAAGACAGCCCTACTATACACTTGCTATACGCCAACATCAGGCAGTTATACCAGAATATATTAAGGAGTTTTTGTCGCAGGGAACTTGTAGACAAAGCCGACCTAATGTTGTTTGACCCTAATCTTCAAAGTAATCACATGCCATTAAATCAAATTTATCTAGGCTCGGCTATGCATGGGCTTCTGCAGATGGAAGTATACTTTAGCAATAAAGATATGGTAGAACATGTACAATTACGATGTCGGGAATTTTTATTCGGATCTGCCAACAAATCAAGAAAAGGTTTGATCTTAATAACAAACTTTGGTATATGGCATCGTTTTTAGATCCCAGTAAATTAATGCAAAGTAAGAGAAGGGTGGAGAGGTTGGAGGAGGAGGAAGTCAGGGAGGAGTACAGGAGAGCAGTGGAAAGACGACTAGGTGGGTTCGACCTGGAAGTTACGGAGGAAGTGGAGGAGATGAGCAAGGTGTTTAAGGATGAGATCTGTGCAGCATGTGAGGAGGTGTGTGGAGTGAGGAGAAGAGGGAGGGGAGTGAAAGGTACAGCATGGTGGACAGAAGAGGTAAGAATAGCTGTGGAAGAAAAGAAGAAAGCATATAGAGAGTGGTTGGGTAGTAGAGGGAATGAAGATTCCGAGAGACAGAAACGAGCGAGGTACGTGGAGAGTAAGAGGGTGGTGAAGAGAGTAGTGAAGGAAAGTAAGAGAAGAGTAGATGAGGAATTTGGAAGGAATCTGAGTGTAAAATGGAAGGAGAGTAAGAAACTGTTCTGGAAAGAAGTCAAGAAAGTTAGGGAAGGTAGCAAGGGAAACAGTAAGGGTGTGAAAGATAAGAATGGGAGAATGCTAGCCGAGAAGCAAGAGAGAGTCGAAAGATGGAGGGAGTACTTCAGTGAGTTGCTAAATGTAAGGAATGAAGAGCCAGCAAACATAGCTGGATATGGTATGGGAGGGAGAAGAAGAGAAGTAGTGGAGGAGGAGGTGGGGTTCAGGAGGTCAGAAGTGTGGGAAGCCATGAAAAGAGTGAAGTTGGGGAAAGCACCAGGAACAAATGGAGTGTGTGGGGAAATGTTGAGGTATGGTGGTGAGATAGTGATAGAATGGGTATGGAAAATGTGCAAACTAGCATGGGAGAAGGAGAGTGCACCCGATGACTGGAAGACTGGCATAATAGTCCCCCTATATAAGGGCAAAGGGGAAAGAGGAGTGTGTGGTAACCACCGAGGAATATGTCTTCTAAGCGTAGTAGGGAAGGTATACAGTAGGATAGTGATTGAGAGAGTGAGAGTGAGAACGGAGAAATGGATAGGCGACGAGCAGGGAGGTTTTAGGAAGGGAAGAGGATGTGTAGATCAGATTTTTACCCTGAATTGTGTTGTGGAGAAGTATCTGGAGAAGAAACAAAAGGTGTATGTTGCCTTTATGGACTTGGAGAAGGCCTATGACAGAGTGGATAGAGAAGGTTTGTGGAAAGTACTAAGAATATACGGAGTAGAGGGAAAAGTTGCTGAAAGCAGTGAAGAGCATGTATGAGGGTGCAAAGGCGGCAGTACGTGTGGAGAGTGAGCAAAGCGAGTTCTTTGACCTGAATGTTGGTTTGAAACAGGGGTGTGTGATGTCCCCGTGGTTGTTTACTGTATATATGGATGGAGTCATGAAAGAAATACTATCAAGAGCAGTGGATGTTGGTGTATCACTGAAAAGGGAGGGAATTGAGTGGAAGCTACCTATACTGCTGTTTGCGGATGATACAGTTCTGATGAGTGATAATGAATGGGAGTTGCAGGGTCTGGTAAATGAGTTTGGAACAGTGTGCGAAAAACGGAATTTGAAGGTAAATACGGGGAAGAGCAAGGTTATGGTCTTCGAAAGGGGTGAAGTCACAGAGTGTGAGGTGAAGCTGAACGGTCAGGTTATGGAGATCGTCAACTCTTTTAAGTATCTGGGCAGTGTGTTGAGTAAAGATGGGACTATGGATGAAGAAGTGCGGGAGAGGGTACAACAGGGGAAGAGGGTTGTAAGAACGCTAAAAGCAGTAACAAGAAATAGGGTGGTCAGTATGGAAGTGAAGAAGTCCTTGCATGACAGTGTGGTAATCCCGACACTGACTTATGGAAGCGAAGCATGGACGTTGGTTGAGAGACTCAGACAAAGAGTGAGAGCAGTGGAAATGAATTACTTAAGGAGTGCGTGCGCAGTTACATGGAGGGATAGACAGACTAATGAGGAAGTAAGAAGGAGGTGTGGTGTGGAGGTAGATGTGCTGGAAAGTGTGAAAAGGAACAACTTGGGATGGTTCGGCCATATGGAACGTATGGAAAGCGAGAGAATGACTAAGAGGGTGTACGAGAGCGAGGTGGAGGGACAGAGAGGGAGAGGTAGACCGAATATGAGGTGGAAGGATGGAGTGAGGAAGTACATGAACGAGGGCGGTGCTGGTTGGGGGGAGGGGCGTCGACTGTCTGGGGACAGAGGTGCATGGGGGCGGTTCGTTCGTGGCCACCCCTTCGGGGATCACGGCGTCAGGCAATAGATAGATAGAAGACAAGGGAGTTGATGCCCTCTCTGCATGACTTTGTGAAATCAGTGCCTCGGCTGTATGGTGGAGATATGCAGATATTAGACAATGAATGGCGAAACCTAGATACCACACAGATACCACCCGAGCTAATGAATTATGATTGTGGGGTAATCCGAGTTCTACAATAAATTGTGTAAAGTCAAAGACAACCTAGGAGATTATCAATATCAACATTTGACCCAATTTGCATTGCAGGTTTTAGCATTACCAACATCCAATAGTGCAGCAGAGAGGTTATTTTCCAAAATTAATTTAATTAAAACGGATACTCGCAACCGTTTACAGATGCCAGCCCTCCAAGCATTAACTGTTGTGTCTGAGGCAGTGAAAGCCCAGGGTTGTTGTTACAAATTTCAGCCCTCAAAGGAAATGGTAGATAGTCTAAAGAAAGCTTAAGCTATGATTGTTTATAATACAATTGTTATTCTCTTTTGTAATTTCCTTCTAATAGGGGTGGTGCATGTGCTGATTGGGTTAAGCTTTGCTTCCTGTGTCAGCTGCTAACTGGCGCGGATTCGAACCCCTGCTGCAGCACCATCCTCTGTTAAATATCCTCTGTTACTTAGTGTAGTAGAATTATTTACAATTTGGTGTTTTCCCTAAGGTTGTTATTATTATTTATAATAGGTTCAAATTATAATTATATATATCTTATACTATGCATTTCATTCTCTTTGACATATACAATTATACATGTATATATTTGTTATATAAATACATTATATAGCACTGTACTATTTCGTATGGTTAACACAATTGTATTGTGCTTAGTTTTGTATTTGTTTAGTGATGGTTCATACTATACATTATTGCAACAATATGCACTTTATAAATATGGCAAACAAATAGTGTCTTTGTCTTGCCTTATAATTGTTTACGGTCACAATATGGGCCTGTTACATTTTCTATGTTGGAAGAAACGTGCCATTTTCTTTTATGTTTCGTCGTTTCTGTTTACTAAGTACTAACCGGCAACCGCTCATCCTCACATATTGTGGATTCGGCGGTATCGCTGTACAGGAGTGAGAGGGGGAACTAGCGGCGAGGTGGTAGCAGGTGGGGGTGGAGGGAAGTGGTTAGCCAAATACTTTACGGTGAAAGAATAATTAATTTTGTGTTTTGATCATTATGTGGGATCATGAATGCGAAATATTAGAGTCGTGAGGTGTGTGTATCATAATAAACGGGCTACAGGCTGCTAACCTTCTCTCTCTCTCCATATACAATATATATGTGACATATAGGCATTCAAATATGTGATATCTTTAATCTCTAATGTAGTACTACTTTATTTGTGTTCTCTGCTTAGAGCGCCTACTGAGTTTTGATATCGGGAATGTGGTATTGTTCAAACATGGGAGCGTCAGAAACAACTGAACAACCTGTTGGTTATCTAACAAGGGGGAAATACAGAAATTGTTAATATTTGTCAGTTGGTGAGTCAGTCAAACTTAGAATATTATAGTTAGTGATTCAGCATAATGGTGAGTGTATAGGTCATAGTAGTAACGAAAGTATGTAATGCATATATGGTGTACTGTATATAATACGGTATCAATAATAACACGCCAATTAAAGTGTTTTCCAAGTGTACCAGAGGTGTTATCAGTGTTGGCATTGCCACGGGTATATAATCGCTTTTCATTTTATGTCCATACAATTTTAAACAATATAATATTATAAATGAATACATTAATGAACAAAGGATGGCTAATATATATTTACATAGCAATACACCTGTTCAAGAAAAGCAACTAGGTATATAATAATGTGTCAATACAATCCTCAAAGTTTCGGTATAGAGGCGCAAAAGACCATGTTATAAAATAATATCCCCACATTAAAAACTAAGTTATATTTATTGGTCAAACCTCTTGGTAGATGTGCTCAACAATAATGACGCAAGGGTGGTGTAAGCTTAATTAATATCAAATGAAAACACGATTATGCAGAACCTTTCCGGTATACCAGGTGTTTTTTTTTTTACGTTTTGACGGCATCAGTAGAAGTGAAAGCGTTAAATGAGATAGCATTAGGGCCATTCCTTGCTACGGGTTCTAAGCTGTAATAAGGTCTTCGTGGTGCGATGCATAAGGTGTTGATTTTCGGTGTGAGCATCCTGGGTCCGAATCCACGGACTGCCACATGTGTTTGTAAATTTCATTAATCGATTTTAGGAGTATAGTTGGTTGTTGGAAGGAACATAATATATACAGTTGGTTAGTGCCTCAGAGATGTGAGGATACGCTTCTTCACTTATTATGGCATATAGTAGACGTGTTCATTAATTTTTGGCGGGACGTCTTGTAGTTGGAGGAGTAATTGAGATAGCCACTACCAATTTTATAGATAAATAGCATTCCAAAACTGAGGAACATCCTATAATGATCATGAAATTAAAGTGAAACAGCTTACACGTATTAGGAAAGGGCTGGGAATACATTACAATGAAAATACTGAATAGGATTGTAATAATTATGGTGAGCAAAGATGCATAGTATATACAACTAGTAAAACGAAAATAATGCCTTGTGCTGCTTTATGATATATAAATGTGTTTAAGGTAGTTAGAGAAATTCATAATATCATGACATAGGCAAAAGTAGACTTCGAATGTTTGAGATATAGCTACTAACAATCTAGAGAAAGGTGAACCAGGAGAGATACATAAACCTTGATGAATTAACTGTTAACAGATTACAGAAAACAGGAACAGATTAAAGGCGAAAATGATAAACGGGAGCAACAAATTATCAGTCTTCATTAGTAATTTAATCCCGTTCTCAAAAAACAGGGATCATTTTCATTTATGTGAATATATGACCTATGATTTCGTATACTATTTAACAGTAAATTGTGAATAACATAAAGCTTAACAACAAGGTCAGTATCTAAAAGATGATTGAAAAAGGAGGAGTTGCAGCATTTCCGTGTTTATTGTTGTCAGAATTGTTGTACGAAAAAACACACTTGGTATGGAATTTATACGCATATACTTAATTTATGGGGCTTTCAAACTATTGCACGAAACATAAAATGTCTTAATTAAATATTTCTTTAGGTTACCAATAATTAATACAATTTTGACAAATATTGCCAATCACAAATATAAGGACCATTGATTTCTTAATATATTTAGTTACAAACCGACTTTACAATAGCATTATTGGTAACTCTAGATATTATACATCCTTATTAACCAATAAAGAGGGTAATCTTAATCTTACTAAATAATTGACTCGCACAAAACCTGTAGAGCGAGACTGAAATAAAAGTATGGTCATTTTATAGTTAGTAGATAATTTTGCTAAGTGAGGTTAGTGAGACAAAAGGCAGAACTGCCTGTGACGAGTCCCTTCCCCATAGTTGAAAGAGTGACGGGGCCAAAATCAAGGAATGTTCGAGCCAAAATGCCTGGACACACAGAGTTTAAAGTAATTACAGTCATAGGATGAGGGGAAAAATTATTCAGGATAGAGCATTCCAGAGCTCAGCTGTTGAATAGGGGAAATATTGGAAATATTGTTTCACTCTTGGGTTGGAGAGTTGCAAAGAGTAGGGTGGGATTTTGTTGGAAGACGGGTTCTACGTACTCTTCATTGAGGAGGTGGTATACATTGAAAGAGGG
>JBAKBP010033189.1:0-17500 GCA_037953745.1 Lithodes maja
GTAGGGCCAAATTTACCGGAACAACTCGTGCAGGTTCGTTGCGGCGCCATGACGATATAATCACAATATGCCTGAAAATCACACAAATTTATGTTAGCAAAATGGTACAATTAAAGCCTGAAAATCACAAAAAATGTATGTTAGCAATGTGATACAATTAATTCCTGAAAATCACAAAAAAATTTGTTAGCAATATGATAAAATTAATATGCCTGTAAATCACAAAAAATATGTTAGCAATAGAACACAATTTATGCCTGAAAAAAATAAAAATATATGTTAGCAGTATGACACAGTTAAAGCCTGAAAATCACAAATGGACTAGAAATTTGTTACAAAATTTACTGGAAAAAAAAAGTGGGAGAGGGTTAATGTAGCCTAGTGAAAAAACTGGAAAACAGTATACAGTACAGTAACAAAAAATATTTGTTAGCAATATGGTACAATTAATGCCTGTAAATCACAAAAATAATATGTTAATCACAAAAAGAATATTATGGCTGTAAATCACAAAAAATATGTTAGCAATAGAACACAATTTATGCCTGAAAATATAAAACAAATTGATGTTAGCAGTATGACACAGTTAAAGCCTGAAAATTGTAAATGGACTAGTAATTTGTTACAAAATTTACTGGGAGAAAAAAAGGGGAGAGGGTTAATTTAGCCTAGTGAGAACACTGGAAAGCAGTATACAGTACAGTAACAAAAAATATTGGTTAGCAATATGGTACAATTAATGCCTGTAAATCACAAAAAGAATATGTTGATCACAAAAAGAATATGTTAGCAATAGAACACAATTTTATGCCTGAAAATAAAAATAAAATTATGTTAGCAGTATGACACAGTTAGGCTAAAGCCTGTATATTAGTTTATACAGTGGTCGACACAATAATAATAATAATGGAGTTAGTAATATCCCTGGCAAGAGTGTGAGAGGCCTATTATGGTGACAAGTATCTGAAATGCGATTAATAAATAGGCTATCAAAAAGTATTACAGTAACTAAATTATTCTAACCCAATATTAAAACTATCTTGACAAATGTTAGTGTGCGATTTATATAGCTAACCAAGATAAAAAAGTTCAACCAAGTACAGTATTGGCTAGACTTTGATATATAAAATACAAGAAGAGGGTTTGTTTATGCGTACACAGGTGGCGCTGGTATCGGCGGCGTCTCTACTAACCTGACAAATAGAATTTTGAAAAACAAACGTTTATCAGTCAAAACTACAGTACAATGTCATGCAAGATAACTACTGGGTGGTTTGCTAAGCACTTAACTACAGTGAGGGCTAAAATATCTACAATAAGTGCTAGAACTTTATAATATGAAACAAGCAAATAGTTTGTTTACTTTAGAGCGTCGGTCGTCACTAACCGGTACAAATGTAAACAAAAGCAGTCTCGATAAACAAACGTTTATCAGTCAAAAACACAGCAAAATTACATGCAAAGCAACTACAGGGCAGTTAAGCTAGAGCTTAGCTACAGCTCATGCAAACAAATAAGGGGATGAGTAATGGAGTACTCAAGTTATGGTCAGATTTCGAGCAGCGAGAGCGAAGTGCTGTTGGCGGGTTGGCGCGTCGGGCTTGAGGGAGAGAGAGAGTGTGGGTGTGAGTGTGGGCGTGGGCGTAGGAGGATGTCAAAGGCAGTAGATGTTCGAGGATGGATGGAGGTTATGGAGGGTGAGCTGGGGAAAAAGGAATGGGTGGACCCAAGCGAACGGATGAGAATGAAAGGTGAATATACTGTGTGTGTATAATATATTATATGTGTGTGTTAAAGTAGTTGATGAATCCGCAAAGCGATGCAAATAGTGAATTATATATAGGCAGTCCAAGAAAAGCAACTAAGGCCCAAAAATAGAATTAAAAAAAAAAAAAAATTATATTGATGGTATGGAAAAGTGATCTGAAAAGGGATAGTTAAAAATACTGGACCTATAATTAACCCTCTCCGACATATGACGCGATTTTGAGCCGATTAGGGATACTTTAAAGCCTTTGTTACCATCAGGGGTATTTATAAACCTTTAGTTTAGTTACTTCAACCTCTGCAGTTGTCTTTGAGTTAGCTGTGTTGAGCCTATTAGGGATACTTTAAAGCATTTGTTACCATCAGGGGTATATAGAAACCTTTAGTTTAGTTACTTCAACCTCTGCAGTTGTCTTTGAGTTAGCTGTGTTGAGCCTATTAGGGATACTTTAAAGCATTTGTTACCATCAGGGGTATTTAGAAACCTTTAGTTTAGTTACTTCAACCTCTGCAGTTGTCTTTGAGTTAGCTGTGTTGAGCCTATTGGGGATACTTTAAAGCCTTTGTTACCATCAGGGGTTTAGAAACATTTAGTTTAGTTACTTCAACCTCTGCAGTTGTCTTTGAGTTAGCTGTGTTGAGCCTATTGGGGATACTTTAAAGCCTTTGTTACCATCAGGGGTATTTATAAACCTTTAGTTTAGTTACTTCAACCTCTGCAGTTGTCTTTGAGTTAGCTGTGTTGAGCCTATTGGGGATACTTTAAAGCCTTTGTTACCATCAGGGGTATTTAGAAACCTTTAGTTTAGTTACTTCAACCTCTGCAGTTGTCTATGAGTTAGCTGTGGGCAAAAAACTAATTTTGGAGAGGTAATTATAAGAGTGAGAGAACTCTATTTCTTATTGCTAATCTGGCAACCTCTGCGACATATGAGTCTGAAGGGGTTAATAATAAAAAACATATATTATTGGTATGGAAAAGTGATCTGAAAAGGAAAAGTTAAAAATACTGTACCTATAATTAATACAAAAAATATATATATTAATGGTATGGAAAAGTGACCTCAAATGGGAAAGTTAAAAATATTATACCTATAATTAATTACCTGGTCAAAAAAAAAAATGGGTCACATTGAAATCTGAAAGCCATTGAATAAATAGAATGAAAAAAAAAACATACTTGCTGCTAATTAAGGGAACCCACCTCGCCTTTTTTTTTTCTTTCTCTCTCTCTCTCTCTCTTTGGCTTTTATCCATTCGGCCCCATTCAGCCTACTGTTTTAAGACGTTTACCCCCATCCAGGTGTCACTATTTTCCTGGTGAGCGGTAGCGAGCCAACATATATATATTTTTTTGTTTTGACACCAAGCTAAATTTGTACAAATTTCGATGGAAAAATTTCTCCGGTAAAGCCGGATTTCTCCATACATTGCTGGCTCGCTATCGCTCGCCAGGAAGAAAATCGACACCTGGATGGGGATAAACGTCTTAAAACAGTTGGGTGAATGGGGCCGAATGGATACAAGCCGAAGAGAAAGAGGGCGAGAAAGAGGAAAAAAGCGAGGTGGTCTCCCTTAATTCCTTCTTTTCTGTCAGGGAAAGAGAGAAAAGGAGAGAAAGACAACAAAACAAAACAGTGACCCCCCTTAAAGGGAAAAAAAGG
The DNA here is from genome assembly GCA_037953745.1 of Lithodes maja. Lineage (NCBI taxonomy): Eukaryota > Metazoa > Arthropoda > Malacostraca > Decapoda > Lithodidae > Lithodes > Lithodes maja. The sequence continues at coordinate 3,432 of JBAKBP010033189.1, forward strand.
AAAACGGGAAGGAGGAGAAGGAGAAAGAAAAGGAAAGAGAATAAGGGGAATGGGTGATAAAGAGGAGGAGGAGGAGGAGAGAACAGGGAAGAGGAGTAATGTGATAAATGGAGGAGCTATAGAAGATGGAATAGGAGGAGGAGGAGGAAGAAGCAAGTAATGAAGCTAATGATGAGAAAATGAGAGAGAGGGAGGGAGAGAGAGAGAGTGATAGATAGAGAGATAGATAGATAGAGAGAGAGAGAGAGAGAGAGAGAGAGAGAGAGAGAGATAGATAGATAGATAGATAGAGAGAGAGAGAGAATGATTGAAAGTGAGGGAGTGAGTCATTGAGAGAGAGAGTGAGATAGATAGAAAGATAGATAGATAGAGAGAGAGAGAGAGATAGAAAGATAGAGAGAGAGAGAATGATTGAAAGTGAGGGAGTGAGTCATTGAGAGAGCGGGAGAGAGTGAGGCTTATCGTATATTGCTAGTAAACTGATTCACATATAGAAAATTGGAGAGAGAGTGAGAGAGAGAGAGAGAGGTATATAGACAGTGAGAAAGACAGAGTTAACCAAAGAGAAAGAATGAGAGAGAAAGTGAGAAAGAGAGAGAGAGAGAGAGGTATATAGACAGTGAGAAAGACAGAGTTAGCCAAAGAGAAAGAATGAGAGAGAAAGTGAGAAAGAGAGAGAGAGAGAGAGGTATATAGACAGAGAGTTAGCCAAAGAGAGAGAGAGATAGAGAGAAAGAGGTATATAGACTGAGTTAGCCAAAGAGAGAGAGAGAGAGAAAGTGAGAAAGGAGAGAGAGAGAGAGAGGTGAAATGCTGAAGACATTTTGGATTCCAGCCAGGTCTGTCGAGTGGTGACGTCAGAACAGTGCCAAGAGGAGAGAGAGAGAGAGAGAGAATGAAAGTGAGGGAGTGAGTCATTGAGAGAGAGAGAGAGAGAGAGTGAGTGAGTGAGTGAGAGAGAGATACATAGATAGAGAGAGAGAAAAAAAAGAGAAAGAATGAAAGTGAGGGAGTGAATCATTGAGATATTTACATAGATTTACATAGATACATTGGCCACACAGATCTTACGGTCCCTGCGAGGTGGCCAGGACTTAATCCTAGTAGAGATAGCTAACCCAAGCGTAAGGGACAGTGGAAGGAAAGGATAGCAAAGAAGAAGGCTCAGAGAGAGAGAGAGAGTGTGAGTTAGAGAGAGAATGAAAGTGAGGGAGTGAGTTAGATAGAGAGAGAGAGAGAGAGAGAGAGAGAAAGAAAAAAGAGAGAGAGAGAGAAAGAAAGAGTTAGAGAAAGAATGAAAGTGAGAGAGAGAGCGAGAGAGAGAAATATCAATAATCCTGTTTTAATAAACTGCCATGTAGAAGGATGCCATTCAGGAAGAAAAAAAACTCACTAAAAAAAAAAAAAAAAAAAAAAAAAAAAAAAAAAAAAATTACATCATGAGTTGAACCAATCAATATAATTAGGTAGAAAATCATGAACTCTAAACCTAATATATCTCAAAGTGGGCTGGAGCAAATGGGCTGTAATTTTCCACACCTATTTACCGGTTGACTCTTCCCAAATCATGAACTTAGTAAAACACCCCTTAGACCCCCCTTTCAAGATAAATTTGTACATTTTTCGGTAGAAGAATGTCCCGGCCGAAGGCCGGTTCCTTCTGAAATTACAGGCTCGCTATCGCTCGCGAGGAAAAACTCGACACCTAAATGGCACGAAAGGTCTAAATATTGACAAAGAAATTTGGCGAAAGATCTCAAAATCGCCATCAAAACTAGTGGGGCTAAACATGGGAAGGGGGTCCAGAAAAATGCGAATACTACCCCCTTAACCCTTTCACGCTTATGACGCGATTTTGAGCCTATTGGGGATACCTTTGTTACCATCAGGGGTATTTAGAAACCTTTAGTTTAGTTATTTCAACCTCTGCAGTTGTCTTTGAGTTAGCTGTGTTGAGCCTATTGGGGATACTTTAAAGCCTTTGTTACCATCAGGGGTATTTAGAAACCTTTAGTTTAGTTACTTCAACCTCTGCAGTTGTCTTTGAGTTAGCTGTGTTGAGCCTATTGGGGATACTTTAAAGTCTTTGTTACCATCAGGGGTATTTAGAAACCTTTAGTTTAGTTACTTCAACCTCTGCAGTTGTCTTTGAGTTAGCTGTGTTGAGCCTATTGGGGATACTTTATAGTCTTTGTTACCATCAGGGGTATTTAGAAACCTTTAGTTTAGTTACTTCAACCTCTGCAGTTGTCTTTGAGTTAGCTGTGTTGAGCCTATTGGGGATACTTTAAAGCCTTTGTTACCATCAGGGGTATTTATAAACCTTTAGTTTAGTTACTTCAACCTCTGCAGTTGTCTTTGAGTTAGCTGTGTTGAGCCTATTAGGGATACTTTAAAACCTTTGTTACCATCAGGGGTATTTAGAAACCTTTAGTTTAGTTACTTCAACCTCTGTAGGGGGAGGTGTGGTGGAGTGGTCTTGCCACTGGCCTGGTAATCCAAAGGTCCCGGGTTCAAATCCCGATGTATCAATGGGAAGATATTATTGGGATGGAATTTGTGCTGTACCTAGTATCAGTGCATTACCACAAGCCCACCGAAACGCCAATAAAATATCCTCATTGTTCCTTAATTAAATAGCACTGTATGAATATTCCCATATTCAAAATAAGTTATAGGGGTGCAATGACTGGTGAGTAATCTGCTCAACAGGTGGCGTTGTGTGTGTGTAAGTGTGAGAGTCCGAGTGTAGGGGGTGAGACAGTGAAGCACGGGAATGAGGTGGCTTCAGAGATGGGGTCGTTTCGGGCCATGAGTGAGCACCGTGCCTCATGTGAAGGCAAGATGGCAGGTGCTCGTTGTACTCTACGTGCTTCACATGTTTCACTCCCTAGACTGGAACAAGACCTCACGGGCTTCACTGTTCATTGTAAAGCGGTGAATGTTAAGGCTCTCAGCCTATGCCCGAGAGGAAGTAAGTTGGAATATAGAAAAAAAAAAAAATTGTCTTTGAGTTAGCTGTGTTGAGCCTATTGGGGATACTTTAAAGCCTTTGTTACCATCAGGGGTATTTAGAAACCTTTAGTTTAGTTACTTCAACCTCTGTAGTTGTCTTTGAGTTAGCTGTGTTGAGCCTATTGGGGATACTTTAAAGCCTTTGTTACCATCAGGGGTATTTAGAAACCTTTTGTTTAGTTACTTCAACCTCTGTAGTTGTCTTTGAGTTAGCTGTGTTGAGCCTATTGGGGATATTTTAAAACCTTTGTTACCATCAGGGGTATTTAGAAACCTTTAGTTTAGTTACTTCAACCTCTGCAGTTGTCTTTGAGTTAGCTGTGTTGAGCCTATTAGGGATACTTTAAAACCTTTGTTACCATAAGGGTTATTTAGAAACCTTTAGTTTAGTTACTTCAACCTCTGCAGTTGTCTTTGAGTTAGCTGTGTTGAGCCTATTGGGGATACTTTAAAGCCTTTGTTACCATCAGGGGTATTTAGAAACCTTTAGTTTAGTTACTTCAACCTCTGCAGTTGTCTTTGAATTAGCTGTGTTGAGCCTATTGGGGATACTTTAAAGCCTTTGTTACCATCAGGGGTATTTAGAAACCTTTAGTTTAGTTACTTCAACCTCTGCAGTTGTCTTTGAGTTAGCTGTGTTGAGCCAATTGGGGATACTTTAAAGCCTTTGTTACCATAAGGGTTATTTAGAAACCTTTAGTTTAGTTACTTCAACCTCTGCAGTTGTCTTTGAGTTAGCTGTGTTGAGCCTATTGGGGATACTTTAAAGCCTTTGTTACCATCAGGGGTATTTAGAAACCTTTAGTTTAGTTACTTCAACCTCTGCAGTTGTCTTTGAGTTAGCTGTGTTGAGCCTATTGGGGATACTTTAAAGCCTTTGTTACCATCAGGGGTATTTAGAAACCTTTAGTTTAGTTACTTCAACCTCTGCAGTTGTCTTTGAGTTAGCTGTGTTGAGCCTATTAGGGATACTTTAAAACCTTTGTTACCATCAGGGGTATTTAGAAACCTTTAGTTTAGTTACTTCAACCTCTGCAGTTGTCTTTGAGTTAGCTGTGGGCCGAAAACTAATTTTGGAGAGGTAATTATAAGAGAGAGAACTCTATTTCTTATTGCTAATCTGGCAACCTCTGCGTCGTAAATGCGTGAAAGGGTTAATAATCCAATAGGGTTGATGGCCTCTGAAGTCCTATTTTAACTTAGGGGAGATTTCCACTTGAGGGACTTTTTTCTTGACCCCTTTCTCCCTCATGTTTAGCCCCATTGCTTTTGAGATTTTAAGACGTTCGCCCCATTAGTTTGGCGATTTTAAGAACTTTCACCCCATTTATGTCACTTTTAAGACCTTCCGTCCCATTTAGGTGTCGATTTTTTCCTGGCGCGCGATAGCGAGCCTGTAATTTAAGAGGAACCGGCCATTTTTCTACCGAAAAATGTACAAATTTATCTTGAAAAGGGGTCATGGGGGTGTAATTTCAAGCTTGATGGAAGTCTAGGAAACACACTAAAAACCTCCCCTTAAGTCGGGTAGTTAGTCCCCTGGGAGCAAACCAAATAACCTGCCTAGTTTGTCCCGACCACACACCCAAACGAGCGTAGCTTCACCCCAAACAGTGTGAGTGGGGCGAAGGATGGACGGGGTTGGGGGGGGGGGGGGCTTACATTTAGGGGGTGTGGGAGTAGGAGTGGGGGGATATGTGGGGGTGGGGTGGGGATGTGTGGGCTTTCATCGCTGTATATTGGATGGGTAAGGAGCTGGGGGGAGAGAGTAGTTCCATAGTGGTCCATTTAAGACTATTGTAGTGCATACATAGTAGTTCCATAGTGGTCCATTTAAGACTATAGTAGTGCATACATAGTAGTTCCATAGTGGTCCATTTAAGACTATAGTAGTGCATACATAGTAGTTCCATAGTGGTCCATTTAAGACTATAGTAGTGCATACATAGTAGTTCCATAGTGGTCCATTTAAGACTATAGTAGTGCATACATAGTAGTTCCATAGTGGTCCATTTAAGACTATAGTAGTGCATACATAGTAGTTCCATAGTGGTCCATTTAAGACTATAGTAGTGCATACATAGTAGTTCCATAGTGGTCCATTTAAGACTATAGTAGTGCATACATAGTAGTTCCATAGTGGTCCATTTAAGACTATAGTAGTGCATACATAGTAGTTCCATAGTGGTCCATTTAAGACTATAGTAGTGCATACATAGTAGTTCCATAGTGGTCCATTTAAGACTATAGTAGTGCATACATAGTAGTTCCATAGTGGTCCATTTAAGACTATAGTAGTGCATACATAGTAGTTCCATAGTGGTCCATGTAAGACTATAGTAGTGCATACATAGTAGTTCCATAGTGGTCCATCTAAGACTATAGTAGTGCATACATAGTAGTTCCATAGTGGTCCATGTAAGACTATAGTAGTGCATACATAGTAGTTCCATAGTGGTCCATTTAAGACTATAGTAGTGCATACATAGTAGTTCCATAGTGGTCCATCTAAGACTATAGTAGTGCATACATAGTAGTTCCATAGTGGTCCATGTAAGACTATAGTAGTGCATACATAGTAGTTCCATAGTGGTCCATCTAAGACTATAGTAGTGCATACATCACTAATATATCACTAATATCTACTAGTTCACCTCAAAACATCTTAAGGGGAAATGGGCCGTTTGTTTGGTCATTCCTTTATTTCTTAGTTTCCTCACTAGACCTCCATCAAGCTTAAAAAAAGAAAAACCAAGACCCCCTTCAAGATAAATTTGTACATTTTTCGATAGAAAAATTTCCCGGCCGAAGGCCGGTTCCTCTTAAAAATTCAGGCTCGCTATCGCTCGCCAGGAAAAAATAGACCTAAATGGCACGAAAGGTCACAAAATTGACAAATAAATGTGGCGAAAGGTCTTAAAATAGACAAATAAATGGGGCGAAAGGTGTTAAAATAGACAAATAAATGGGGCGAAAGGTCTTAAAATAGACAAATAAATGGGGCGAAAGGTCTTAAAATAGACAAATAAATGGGGCGAAAGGTGTTAAAATAGAAAAATAAATGGGGCGAAAGGTGTTAAAATCGCCAAACTAATGGACCGAACGTCATTTCATCTCCAAACAAATGGGGCTTAACACGAGGGAGAAAGGGGACCCGAGGAACGACCATATTTGTTCATCAGGTGTGGATAAATTAGCCGCTGAGGGATTACAGTATTCCAATAATGCTTTTTCTCTCTCTCCCTTTTCGATTTCTCTTTTTCTTTGGCTTGTATCCATTCGGCCCCTTTCACCCTACTGTTCTAAGATATTTATCCCCATCCAGGTGTCAATTTTTTCCTGGCGAGCGATAGCGAGCCAGCATTTTGTGGAGAAATCCGGCTTCGCCGGAGACATTTTTCTATCGAAAAATGTACAAATTTAGCCAACTGTCTAACTCATTATCCAAAATTTGATGGCTCGCTATCGCTCGCCAGGTATAAATCGACACCTGGATAGGGATAAACGTTTTAAAACAGTAGGCTGAATGGGGCCGAATGGATACAAGCCAGAGAGAGAGAGAGAAAAAAAAGCAGGTCACCCCCCTTAAGGAATATCACGAATAGTCTAATAGTTCACCTCGACACATGTTCACCATGCAAAATAAATGTGTTCGAAATGGCATGTCAAAACGATCAGTGTATCACGACCCATGTATCACTAATAAGCCGGTATCACACGAGAGCTTTTATAGTCAACATTCCATGATCAACATTTTTCTGGCAACATTTCTGGAATATTTTGCACTGGTATCGGAAACTAGACTGGTGATAGATGAATTTAGGTGACCGAAATATTGTATATGTTGACCTCATAAGCTGCCAGACCAGTGTTGAGGATAAATGTTGAGGGAAAAAGCGCTCGTGTGATACCGGCTTTATGATAGTTCACCTCAAATCATTTTCACTGTGCAAAATTAAATGTGTTCAAATTGGCATGTCAAAACGATCAGTGCAATACCCGTGTATACCCGAACACACTTAACCCTCTCCGACATATGACGCGATTTTGAGCCTATTGGGGATACTTTAAAGCCTTTGTTACCATGAGGGGTATTTAGAAACCTTTAGTTTAGTTACTTCAACCTCTGCAGTTGTGTTTGAGTTAGCTGTGTTGAGCCTATTGGGGATACTTTAAAGCCTTTGTTACCATCAGAGGTATTTAGAAACCTTTAGTTTAGTTACTTCAACCTCTGCAGTTGTGTTTGAGTTAGCTGTGTTGAGCCTATTGGGGATACTTTAAAGCCTTTGTTACCATCAGGGGTATTTAGAAACCATTAGTTTAGTTACTTCAACCTCTGCAGTCGTCTTTGAGTTAGCTGTGTTGAGCCTATTGGGGATACTTTAAAGCCTTTGTTACCATCAGAGGTATTTATAAACCTTTAGTTTAGTTACTTCAACCTCTGCAGTTGGCTTTGAGTTAGCTGTGTTGAGCCTATTGGGGATACTTTAAAGCCTTTGTTACCATCAGGGGTATTTAGAAACCATTAGTTTAGTTACTTCAACCTCTGCAGTTGTCTTTGAGTTAGCTGTGTTGAGCCTATTGGGGATACTTTAAAGCCTTTGTTACCATCAGGGGTATTTATAAACCTTTAGTTTAGTTACTTCAACCTCTGCAGTTGTCTTTGAGTTAGCTGTGTTGAGCTTATTGGGGATACTTTAAAGCCGTTGTTACCATCAGAGGTATTTAGAAACCTTTAGTTTAGTTACTTCAACCTCTGCAGTTGTCTTTGAGTTAGCTGTGTTGAGCCTATTGGGGATACTTTAAAGCCTTTGTTACCATCAGAGGTATTTATAAACCTTTAGTTTAGTTACTTCAACCTCTGCAGTTGTCTTTGAGTTAGCTGTGTTGAGCCTATTGGGGATACTTTAAAGCCTTTGTTACCATCAGGGGTATTTAGAAACCTTTAGTTTAATTACTTCAACCTCTGCAGTTGTCTTTGAGTTAGCTGTGTTGAGCCTATTGGGGATACTTTAAAGCCTTTGTTACCATCAGGGGTATTTAGAAACCTTTAGTTTAGTTACTTCAACCTCTGCAGTTGTCTTTGAGTTAGCTGTGTTGAGCCTATTGGGGATACTTTAAAGCCTTTGTTCCATGAGGGGTATTTAGAAACCTTTAGTTTAGTTACTTCAACCTCTGCAGTTGTGTTTGAGTTAGCTGTGTTGAGCCTATTGGGGATACTTTAAAGCCTTTGTTACTATCAGGGGTATTTAGAAACCTTTAGTTTAGTTACTTCAACCTCTGCAGTTGTCTTTGAGTTAGCTGTGTTGAGCCTATTGGGGATACTTTAAAGCCTTTGTTACCATCAGGGGTATTTAGAAACCATTAGTTTAGTTACTTCAACCTCTGCAGTTGTCTTTGAGTTAGCTGTGTTGAGCCTATTGGGGATACTTTAAAGCCTTTGTTACCATCAGAGGTATTTATAAACCTTTAGTTTAGTTACTTCAACCTCTGCAGTTGTCTTTGAGTTAGCTGTGGGCAGATAACTAATTTTGGAGAGGTAATTATAAGAGTGAGAGAACTCTATTTCTTATTGCTAATCTGGCAACCTCTGCGTCATATGTGCGTGAAAGGGTTAAGGGAAGATGGGTCGATTTTCTGGTCCCCCTTCTTCCTCATGTTTAGCCCCCTTTGGTTTTCAAATTTTAAGACGTTGGGCCCATTATTTTGGCGATCTCAAGACCTTTCGCCCCATTTCTTTGCCGCCAATATTAAGACTTTTCGTGTCATTTAGGTGTCGATATTTGTTCCTGGCGAGCGATAGCGAGCCCGTTATTTAAGGGGAACCGGGATTATATATCGAAAAATGTACACATTTATCTTGAAGGAGAGTCTTGGGCAGGTGTTTTTTTACGGGGAGGTTTTTAGTTTGGTCCCCTAGACTTCCATCAATCTTAAAATAACATCCCTAGATCCCCTCTCAAGATTTTTTTTTTACATTTTTCGGTAGAAAAATTTCCCGGCCGAAGGCCAATTCCTCTTAAAATACAGGCTCGCTATCGCTCGCCAGGAAAAAATCGACACCTATATGGCACTAAAGGTCTTAAAAGTGACATAAATGGGGTGAAAGTTCTTCAAATCGCCAAACTAATAGGGCGAACGTCTTAAAATCTCAAAAGCAATGGGGCTAACCATGAGGGAGAAAGGGGTCCCAGAAAAAAATCCCTCAAGTCGATATCTCCCCTTAAGCTTGAAGGAGGTCCAGGGAGGAAACTCAAATATTGATAAAAATACACAAATTAACCAAAAAAATACGCCCATCCCACCTTCAGGGGGTCACCTGTTTTTTGTATCTTTCTCTCCTTTTTTCTTAATCTCTTTCTCTGGCTTGTATCCATTCGGCCCCATTCAGCCAACTGTTTTAATACGTTTATCCCCATCCAGGTGTCGTTTTCTTCCTGGCGAGCGATAGCGAGCCAGCATTGGATGGAGAAATCCGGCTTCGCCGGAGACATTTTTCTATCGAAAAATGTACAAATTTAGCTTGCTGTAAAACGAAAACATATATAATGGGGGTAAACGTCTTAAACCAGTAGGCTGAATGGGGCCGAATGGATACAAGCCAAAGAGAAAGGGAGAGAAAAAGAAAAAAAAGTGAGGTGGGCTCCCTTAAGTGTATTGTTCTCTTCCCATTCTCTCTCTCTCTCTCTCTCTCTCTCTCTCTCTCTCTCTCTCTCTCTCTCTCTCACCACCCCGTAACCATCCTTTCCGCCCGTCAACCGCTCCGAAACGTATCACATTAGGAACAAGCCTGCCGCGTATCGTAAAACCGTTTCGAACGCGAGCGGTACGGAACGTTTTACCCAATTGAACTCTGGACTGTTACTTTCCTTTCCTTTCGTATTCCTTTTTTTCAAACATCTTTTTGTGCTATTTTAAGGGGGTCTAGGGGGTGCTATTTTAAGGGGGTCTAGGGAGTGCTATTTTAAGGGGGTCTAGGGAGTGCTATTTTAAGGGGGTCTAGGGGGTGCTATTTTAAGGGGGTCTAGGGAGTGCTATTTTAAGGGGGTCTAGGGAGTGCTATTTTAAGGGGGTCTAGGGAGTGCTATTTTAAGGGGGTCTAGGGAGTACTATTTTAAGGGGGTCTAGGGAGTGCTATTTTAAGGGGGTCTAGGGGGTGCTATTTTAAGGGGGTCTAGGGGGTGCTATTTTAAGGGGGTCTAGGGAGTGCTATTTTAAGGGGGTCTAGGGAGTGCTATTTTAAGGGGGTCTAGGGAGTGCTATTTTAAGGGGGTCTAGGGAGTGCTATTTTAAGGGGGTCTAGGGGGTGCTATTTTAAGGGGGTCTAGGGGGTGCTATTTTAAGGGGGTCTAGGGAGTGCTATTTTAAGGGGGTCTAGGGGGTGCTATTTTAAGGGGGTCTAGGGGGTGCTATTTTAAGGGGGTCTAGGGAGTGCTATTTTAAGGGGGTCTAGGGAGTGCTATTTTAAGGGGGTCTAGGGGGTGCTATTTTAAGGGGGTCTAGGGGGTGCTATTTTAAGGGGGTCTAGGGAGTGCTATTTTAAGGGGGTCTAGGGAGTGCTATTTTAAGGGGGTCTAGGGGGTGCTATTTTAAGGGGGTCTAGGGAGTGCTATTTTAAGGGGGTCTAGGGAGTGCTATTTTAAGGGGGTCTAGGGAGTGCTATTTTAAGGGGGTCTAGGGGGTGCTATTTTAAGGGGGTCTAGGGGGTGCTATTTTAAGGGGGTCTAGGGAGTGCTATTTTAAGGGGGTCTAGGGGGTGCTATTTTAAGGGGGTCTAGGGGGTGCTATTTTAAGGGGGTCTAGGGGGTGCTATTTTAAGGGGGTCTAGGGAGTGCTATTTTAAGGGGGTCTAGGGGGTGCTATTTTAAGGGGGTCTAGGGAGTGCTATTTTAAGGGGGTCTAGGGAGTGCTATTTTAAGGGGGTCTAGGGAGTGCTATTTTAAGGGGGTCTAGGGAGTGCTATTTTAAGCTTGATGGAGGTCTAGCGAGGAAACAAAAAATATATATATTTGTATGGAGAAATCTATCGAAAAACGTACAAATTTAGCTTGCTGTTATAACAGAAAAATATATATATGCTGACTTGCTATCGTTCGCCAGAAAAATATTGACACCTGGATGGGGATAAACGTCTTAAAACAGTTGGCTGTATGGGGCCGAATATATACAAGCCAAAAAGAGAGAGGGAGAGAAAGAGAAAAAAAAACAAAAAAAAACAAGGTGACCCCCCTAAACCTCTTTCCTACTCCATACATTCCATCTCTATCCTACTCTTCTTTTTTTTTTTTTCCCGGCACACACCACCTGAGTCCCATTAACCTGGCCGGAGCACGCACAGGGGAGCTAAAAATAACCCCAACTTGGAGATACGTGAAGGAAAAAAAAAAAAAAAAAACAGAGACCCCCCTAAAAAGAGAGAAAAAAAATGTAGTTGGAAGAAAAGAAAAAACAGCCCCCCCCCCCCCCCCCCCCCCTAAATAGAGAAAAAAAAACTTAGTTGGGAGTGTAAGGATGGGTGGGAAGAAAGAGAGTGTGTGTGTGTGTGTGTGTGTGTGTTGGGGAAATGAAACTTTGTGTAATGAAGGGAACAATGACACTTGGAAATGAAGCATATATATATATATATATATATATATATATATATATATATATATATATATATATATATATATAATTAGAGAGAGAGAGAGAGAGAGAGAGAGAGAGATAGATAGACTTTTTTATTTAGACTCACTATATGTGTGGAAAATGTATTTGTTGACAAGCCCCATTCAGGATTCGAACCTATATTCTTTAAGCCGGTAGGTATCACACGAGCGCTTTTTCCCTCAACATTTATCCTCAACACTGGTCTGGCAGCTTATGAGGTCAACGTGTTAAATATTTCCGCTACCTAAATTCATCTACCATCAGTCTAGTTTCCGATACAAAATATTCCAGAAATGTTGCCAGAAAAATGTTGATGATCGAATGTTGACTATAAAAGCTCTCGTGTGATACCGGCTTAAAGGGGGATGGGCCGACTTCTGGACCACTTTCTCCCTCATGTTTAGCCCCATTAGTTTTGAGATTATAAGACGTTCGGCCCATTAGTTGGCGATTTTAACACCTTTCGCCCCATTTCGTTGTAAATATTTAAACCTTTCGTGCCATTTAGGTGTCGATTTTTTACAGGCGAGCGATAGCGAGCCTGCAATTATAAGAGGAACCGGCCTTCGGCCGGGACATTTTTCTACCGAAAAATGTACAAATTTATCTTGAAGGGGGGTCTAGGTTTTTTTTTTCTAAGCTTGATGGAGGTCTAGGGGGTGTTTTTCTAAGCTTGATGGAGGTCTAGGGGTGTTTTTCTAAGCTTGATGGAGGTCTAGGGGGTGTTTTTCTAAGCTTGATGGAGGTCTAGGGGTGTTTTTCTAAGCTTGATGGAGGTCTAGGGGGTGTTTTTCTAAGCTTGATGGAGGTCTAGGGGGTGTTTTTCTAAGCTTGATGGAGGTCTAGGGGTGTTTTTCTAAGCTTGATGGAGGTCTAGGGGTGTTTTTCTAAGCTTGATGGAGGTCTAGGGGGTGTTTTTCTATGCTTGATGGAGGTCTAGGGGGTGTTTGTCTAAGCTTGATGGAGGTCAAGGGGGTGTTTTTCTAAGCTTGATGGAAGTGTAGGGGGTGTCTTTCTAAGCTTGATGGAGGTCTAGGGGGTGTTTTTCTAAGCTTGATGGAGGTCTAGGGGGTATTTTTCTAAGCTTGATGAAGGTCTAGGGGGTGTTTTCTAAGCTTGATGGAGGTCTAGGGGGTGTTTTCTAAGCTTGATGGAGGTCTAGGGGGTGTTTTCTAAGCTTGATGGAGGTATAGGGGGTGTTTTCTAAGCTTGATGGGGGTCTAGGGGATGTTTTTCTAAGCTTGATGGAGGTCTAGGGGGTGTTTTCTAAGCTTGATGGAGGTCTAGGTGTTTTCTAAGCTTGATGGAGGTCTAGGGGGTGTTTTTCTAAGCTTGATGGAGGTCTAGGGTGTGTTTTTCTAAGCTTGATGGAGGTCTAGGGGTGTTTTTCTAAGCTTGATGGAGGTCTAGGGGTGTTTTTCTAAGCTTGATGGAGGTCTAGGGGGTGTTTTTCTAAGTTTGATGGAGGTCTAGGGGATGTTTTTCTAAGCTTGATGGAGGTCTAGGGGGTGTTTTTCTAAGCTTGATGGAGGTCTAGGGTTTTTTTTTCTAAGCTTGATGGAGGTCTAGAGGGTGTTTTTCTAAGCTTGATGGAGGTCTAGGGGTGGTTTTCTAAGCTTGATGGAGGTCTAGGGGGTGTTTTTCTAAGCTTGATGGAGGTCTAGGGGGTGTTTTTCTAAGCTTGATGGAGGTCTAGGGGGTGTTTTTCTAAGCTTGATGGAGGTCTAGGGGGTGTTTTTCTAAGCTTGATGGAGGTCTAGGGGGTGTTTTTCTAAGCTTGATGGAGGTCTAGGGGGTGTTTTTCTAAGCTTGATGGGGGTCTAGGGGTGTTTTTCTAAGCTTGATGGAGGTCTAGGGGGTGTTTTTCTAAGCTTGATGGAGGTCTAGGGGGTGTTTTTCTAAGCTTGATGGAGGTCTAGGGGGTGTTTTTCTAAGCTTGATGGGGGTCTAGGGGTGTTTTTCTAAGCTTGATGGAGGTCTAGGGGGTGTTTTTCTAAGCTTGATGGAGGTCTAGGGGGTGTTTTTCTAAGCTTGATGGGGGTCTAGGGGGTGTTTTTCTAAGCTTGATGGAGGTCTAGGGGGTGTTTTTCTAAGCTTGATGGAGGTCTAGGGGTGGTTTTCTAAGCTTGATGGAGGTCTAGGGGGTGTTTTTCTAAGCTTGATGGAGGTCTAGGGGGTGTTTTTCTAAGCTTGATGGAGGTCTAGGGGTGTTTTTCTAAGCTTGATGGAGGTCTAGGGGGTGTTTGTCTAAGCTTGATGGAGGTCTAGGGAGGAAACTAGAAAAATAATGAATACATGCAAAACAAGCTCTCGTGTGATACCGGCTTTGGTCAAACAACACAATGTGCAGTGTGGTGCCCCGAGCAACCGGATATTGAAGGGTTAAGGGGGCCCACCTCGCTGTT
>JBAKBP010033189.1:20000-22171 GCA_037953745.1 Lithodes maja
GAGTTTAAATGAATCAACGGTGATGCAGTCTATAACGTTTCGGGGAAGCCCATTCCACAAGTTGACAACTCGATTGAAGAAGAAATTCTTAGATTCGTGTGAGTTAAAAGATTTACCAATAATTTTGCAACCGTTTCCCCGCGTGTAATTAGATTGGTCGATAGTGAAGTACTTACTACAGTTCATATTGTCGATGCCTTTGATGATTTTGAACACTTGAATTAAGTCGCCTCTTAATCTGCGTTGGGTTAAAGGAAATAGATTTAATTCTCTAAGACGCTCTTCGTATGGTTTGTTCTTTAGGCTAGGTATCATTTTGGTAACTCTACGTTGAACTCGTTCTAGCTTGTTTATATCTTTTTGGTAATAAGGGCACCAGGATTGAACGCAGTATTCCAGAAGAGGGCGGACTAAGGAATTGTAAAGGGTTAGGATAACTTCTTTGGATTTATGCTCAAATGACCTGCCTATAAAGCCAATTATTTTGTTTGCCTTCTTAACAACTTCTGAACATTGTTGACTCGGTTTTAGGTTACTCGATATTGTTACTCCCAGATCGGTTTCTCTGTTTACATTCTTAAGCTGAGTGCCATTCATCGAATAGTTTGCTTTCTCATTTAGGTATCCGATATGTAGTACTTTACATTTATCCGCATTGAAACTCATTTGCCAAATTTGGGCCCAACATGACAATTTATCTAGATTGTGTTGCATATCGTCAACTTGTTCTTTTGAGAGTACGCTATTTGCAATTTTTGTATCGTCAGCAAATTTTGAGATTGTACAGGTGAGACCCTCATCTATGTCGTTGATGTAAATTAGAAAGAGAATTGGTCCTAGTACCGATCCCTGGGGTACCCCGCTACTTACATTGGTCCATTTTGATGCCTTACCGTTTATGACTACTCTTTGCTTTCTGTCGCTGAGCCAATTTTCTATCCATTTCAACACACCGTCTTGTATTCCATGCGCTTTTAGTTTTAGCAGTAAACGTTTGTGGGGAACTTTGTCAAAGGCCTTTTGAAAATCAAGGTATATAATATCTACAGCTTTACTCTCATCGTAGAGGTTGAGGATATCGTGGAAGAAGTCTAAGAGGTTTGTTAAACAGGAACGTTTTTTACGAAAGCCGTGTTGAGTATCTTTAAGAATGTTATTTTCCTCTAAGTGATTTACGAGTCTGTCTCGTATGACCGTTTCTAGCATTTTACATACAACTGAGGTTAAGCTAATTGGACGATAGTTACTGGATAGGGATTTGCTGCCTTTTTTGAATATCGGTGTTACGTTGGCTAGCTTCCACTGATCGGGCATAGTTCCAGACTGCAAGGATTTATTGAATAGTAATGTCAGTGGTTTAGAGAGCTCATCCTTAACTTCCTTTAGAACTCTAGGCGAGATTGTATCAGGTCCAGGCGTTTTATTTACCTTGAGTTTATCTAAACAATTCAATACTTCTCTCTCTGTAACGGTGATATTGCTTAAAACATCTGAATTATCAATCTGAATCGGCGATGGTGTAGGGATATCACTGAGGTCTTCTGTTGTAAAAACTGATGCAAAGAAGGTATTGAGGGCATTACTCATTTGTTCTTCGTCTTTGGTGTATTCTCCATTTTCATCGACTAACGGTCCAACAGTTGAAGTAACTACTTGTTTCTTTCTGATATAACTATAGAATTCTTTCGGGTTTGTTTTACTTTGATTCGCAATATGTAACTCTAGGGTCTTTTTCTATCTATCTATCTATTGCCTGACGCCGTGATCCCCGAAGGGGTGGCCACGAACGAACCGCCCCCATGCACCTCTGTCCCCAGTCAGTCGACGCCCCTCCCCCCAACCAGCACCGCCTTCATTCATGTAGTTCCTCACTCCATCCTTCCACCTCATAATGAGGTGGAAGGATGGAGTGAGGAACTGCCGCCTTTGCACCCTCATACATGCTCTTCACTGCTTTCAGCAACTTGCCCTCTACTCCGTATATTCTAAGTACTTTCCACAAACCTTCTCTATCCACTCTGTCATAGGCCTTCTCCAAGTCCATAAAGGCAACATACACCTTTTGTTTCTTCTCCAGATACTTCTCCACAACACAATTCAGGGTAAAAATCTGATCTACACATCCTCTTCCCTTCCTAAAGGCCTCCCTGCTCGTCGCCTATCCATTTCTC
>JBAKBP010033190.1:0-22169 GCA_037953745.1 Lithodes maja
AGATAGAGAGAGGCGGGAGGGAGGTGGTGGTGAATAGGGTGGAGAGATTACAGGAGGAGGAGATCAGAAAAGAGTTCAAGAGAGTAGGAGAAAGACGACTAGGTAGGTTTGAATTGGAGGGTATGGAGGAAGTGGAAGAGGTGAGCAAAGTGTTTAAGGAAGAGATGTGTGCAGCACATGAGGAGGTATGTGGAGTTAGGAGAAGAGGGAGGGGAGTGAAGAGTACAGCATGGTGGACTGAAGAGGTAAAACTAGTTGTTGAAGAGAAGAAGAAAGTGTATAGAGGAATGGTTGGGTAATAGAGTGAATGAAGATTTGGAGAGACAGAAAAGGGAGAGTTACTTGGAGAAAAATAGAGTGGTGAAGAGAGTAGTGAAGGAAAGCAAGAGAAGAGAAAATGAGGAATTTGGAAGGAATCTAAGTAAAATGGAGGGAGTGTAAGAAACTGTTTTGGAAAGAAGTCAAGAAAGTTAGGGAGGGTAGCAAGGGAAGTAGTAAGGGTGTGAAAGATTAGAATGGGCAAGTGTTAGCCAAGAAGCAAGAGAGAGTCAAGAGATGGAGGGAGTACTTCAACTAATTGTTGAACGTAAGGAATGAAATGCCAGCAAACATAGTTGGATGGGGTATGGGAAGGAGAAGACCAAGTAGTGGAGGAGGAGGTGGGGATCAGGAGGTCAGAAGTGTGTGAAGCCATGAAAAGAGTGAAGATGGGGAAAGTATCAGGAATAGATGGAGTATGTGGGGAAATGCTGAGGTATGGTGGTGAGATAGGGATCAAATGGGTATGGAAAATGTGTAAACTAGCATGGGAGAAGGGAAATGTGCCTGATGACTGGAAGACAGGCATAATAGTCCCCATGTATAAGGGTAAAGAGGAAAGAGGAGTGTGTGGTAATCACCAGGGGATATGTCTTCTAAGTGTAGTAGGGAAGATGTACAGTAGGGTAGTGATTGAGAGAGCGAGAGCGAGAATGGAGAAATGGGTAGGTGACGAGCAGGGCGGGTTTAGGAAGGGAAGAGGATGTGTAGACCAGAATTTTGCCTTGAAATGTGTCGTGGAGAAATATCTGGAGAAGGGACAAAAGTTGTATGCTGCCTTTATGGACTTGGAGAAGGCCTATGACAGTGTTGAAAGAGAAGGTCTGTGGAAAGTACTGAGAATATACGGAGTAGATGGCAAGTTGCTGAAAGCAGGGGAAAGCACGTACAGTATGAGGGTGCAAACTCGTCAGTATGTGGAGAATGAACAGTGCGAGTTCTTTGATCTGAATGTTGGGTTAAAGCAAGGGTGTGTGATGTCCCCATGGTTGTTTAATATATATATGGATGGAGTTATGAAATAAATACAAGGAAGAACAGTGGATGTTGGTGTACCGCTGATAAGGGAAGGAAACAAGTGGAAGTTGCCTGTATTGCTGTTTGCCGATGATACAATTTTGATGAGTAATAGTGAATAGGAGTTGCAGGGTCTGGTAAATATGTTTGGAACAGTGTTTGAAAAACGGAATCTGAAGGTAATTGCGGGAAGAGTAAGGTTATGGTCTTTGAAAGGGGTGCAGCCACAGAGTGTGTGGTGAAGTTGAACAGTCAGGCTATGGAGAATGACAGCTCATTTAAGTATTGGGCAGTGTGTTGAGTAAAGATGGAAGTATGGATGAAGAAATGCGGGAGAGGGTGCAACAGGGGTAAAGGGTTGTAGGAATGCTGAAAGCAGTAACAAGAAATAGGGTGGTCAGCATGGAAGTAAATAAGTCCTTGCATTACAGTGTGGTAATCCCGACATTGACTTATGGGAGCGGAACATATATGTTGTTGGAGAGACACAAACCAAGAGTACTTTAATTTATTAATTTCACTCCCAACACCGAACACTTTCCAATTAAATCAATAAAAGCATGTGATCCTCCCGGGATTTGAACCTGGGTTACCACATACAGATCTTAAACATTCTAACCATTACACCATCAAGACAGTTAAAGGTTAAGTACATGACTACGATTTTATATCCATTTATTGAATACTGGATATCTCTCTAATCATGTACTCAGACCCAACTGCACACTGAATAGCGTAATGTTTAAGTGAAAGGAAAGAACAATTTATGGGACACAGATCTCTAAGGACCGACCTCGCTATGAACTGTTCCTGAACCTTTAGGAATAATCTTATTGATTAATTTCACTCTCAACATTAAACACCTCCCAATGAAATCAATGAAAGCATGTGATCCTCCCGGGATTCGATCCTGGGTTACCATATACAGATCTTAAACACTCTAACCATTACACCATCAAGACAGTTAAAGGTTAAGTACATGACTATGATTTTACATCCATTTATCGAATACTGGATATCAATCTAATCATGTACTCAAAACCAACTGCACAATGATTGGCGTAATGTTTAACCCATTGAGCACCAGCTGATTTATAATAAATGTACAACGTGGGACCAGCAGGTTGTCATTTTTTTTTTCCTGAAAACACATGGAATGGGTTAGTAATGAAGGAAAAACCACAACAAAAATGGTCACCTAGGTCATTTAGGGGTCCTGCGGGGTGCCCGAAAGTAGCAATTAACATGGGGAAATGGGTAGGCAAAATACTGGAAAATCACTCCCGCGTGCGCCCACACGCACGCGGCTGGACTGGACTTTGAGGGTTTCCAACCATCGGTATTGTTGCGTGGCATACTAAAGCAGTACCTATACAAATTTGAACACTCTAGGTGCCATAGGACAAGATTAATTAACGCGAACGCAACCATTGCGTCGCTGGGGTTCAGCGTTACATACATAGGCGCCGCATAACGTGCGTCCCCGGTACTCAAGAGGTTAAGTGAAAGGAAATAAAAACAATTGGGGGACAGATTTCTAAGGACCGACCTCGCTATGAACTGTTCCTGGACGTATAGGAATAATCTAATTTATTAACTTCACTCCCAACATCAAACACCTCCCAATGAAATCAATGAAAGCATGTGATCCTCCCGGGATTCGAACCTTGGTTACTACATACAGATCTTAAACACTCTAACCATTACACCATCAACACAGTTAAAGGTTAAGTACATGACTACGATTTTATATCCATTTATCGAATACTGAATATCAATCTAATCATGTACTCAGACCCAACTGAGAGGGGTAGAAATTAGTTACTTGAGAAGTGCATGCGGAGTTACATGGAGGGATAGACAGACAAATGAGGAAGTACAAGAGTGGAGGGGTGTGGATGTAAATGTATTGGAAAGTGTGAAAAGGAACACCTTGAGATGGTTCGGCCATGTGAAACGTATGGGAAGCGAGATAATGACTAAGAGAGTATACAAGAGTGAGGTGGAAGGACAGAGAGGGAGATGTAGACCGAGAGAGAGGTGGATGGATGGAGTTAAGAAGTATATGCATGAAAGCGGTGCTGGATGGGAGGACGGGCATCAACTGGCTGGGGACAGAGGTGCATGGGGGCGTTTCGTTCGTGGCCACCCCTTCGGGGATCACAGCATCCGGCAATAGATAGATAGATAGATAGTTTACTTGGTACATCTCATGAGTTCACGTTTTCTGTAGACCTCTTGACGATATTTTCTGTATTGACTTTATCATAGAAGAATATTTATTTATAAGGGAATCACTGCACGGATGACTAGTGCGTTTGTAGGAATAGGATTTTACACCATACCCGAAAGAGAATTTATGGAGCTCCGATCTTACTCTCAACCATCTGAACAATTTTACCAACACACCTAAACTTCGTTAGATGCGGGAATAGCCTCCCGAAAATATCAAGCCCTGGCGGGGGCTTGAACTCGGGATCCTTGGGTTGTGAGGCAAACACTTTACCAGTTAGACCAATAGAGATATCCCACTTGGCCTGGTCGGCTCAAGGTATTTCCGCATCAGATTCTGCTTAGGCTAACCTATTTTCACTGACTTTACACTACTTCACCTTCCGGGAAGTGAAGGCTCCTTACGAACAGAGAGGAACAAGCCTGAGCCGAAACGACCGTGAGTCCGACAGAGAGACGAACGGGAATGGTGAGTCAACTTCACTGAGCAGCGCACACACAAGGCACCTTGTGCTACACAGGCACACTAACGGCCCAGTTGGCAACTCGCTTGAGCGGCCGGCAACTCTACAACCCAACCCAAGCGAGTCTTACATACACTCCCTGTTCTCTCCTATCCCATTTCTTGTCCTGTAGGAATAGGATCTTACACCATACCCGAAAGAGGATTTATGGAGTTCCGATCTTACTCTCAACCATCTGAACAATTTTACCAACACACCTAAACTTCGTTTGATGAGGGAATAGCCTCCCGAAAATATCAAGCCCTGGCGGGGGCTTGAACTCGGGACCCTTGGGTTGTGAGGCAAACACTTTACCAGTTAGACCAATAGAGATATCCCACTTGGCCTGGTCGGCTCAAGGTATTTCCACATCAGATTCTGTTTAGGCTAACCTATTGTCACTGACTTTACACGTTGGTCATCTCGGCCTGGTGTTTTGGTGTCCTTCTGGTACGGTGTTTTTGGTGGTGTTAATTGCAGCAATTTTTATTGTGTTGTGGGCATAACATCTTATAAAACAACTAGGGGTATATTATTAGATGGCAACTAAGGTTCATCTCCATTTAGCTATGCTTCACAAATTAGACAGTTGATAATAAGTACAATGATGTGAAGATAACTCTCTATTAATTATATCATAGATTTGATTCAATCCCTCTCTCTCTTCACCACAGAGCCCTACAGAATGTGACCAGTAAGAGAGGCCTGGTGGTGAGTCGGTCGACGTTCCCCACCAGCGGACAGTGGGCGGGTCACTGGCTAGGGGACAACACCGCCAGATGGGAGGACCTCAGAAAATCTATTATAGGTCTAATATAGGTTCCTTTTGTATATATATGTATCTTTAATGATAATAACAAACCTGGATATATAAATAACCCTTATTAATATTAGCAGAACAGTCTAGCTCTCTACACAACACCATCATCTCCTATAGTCATATCTACTGTAGGACGAATCAAATCCTATCCCAGCAACAGGTTATGTCTACGTATCTGTTAGACTCTTAGAGTAATTGGATCATGTTGATTATTATAAACAAACGTTGTATGGTTAGTGCATGGGTGTTTATGTTGCCAACTCCATTGGTAGAAATAGAGTGGCTGAGGAGAGTACAAAAAACGAGTTATGCTGACAACAGCTTGGAGACTTTCCAAACGAAAGGTAAGCTGTATGCTGCCTGTGTGAGAAGGGTGATGCTCTATTGTAGGGAAACGTGACCAGTAAAGCAAGAAGACACAAATATGTAAACTAGAACGTATTCATTAACCTCTGAAGTGCGCACGGGGGTAATTGAAAACGTCCCCCTGTGCTGACGTATTTGAGGTGTTTCCGTCACTAAAATATTCATTGTACCATTAATAGCATTAATAATTATCCATATGCGCCTATTATGGGTTGATTATAAAGGTATTAACCTGAAACAACAATAAAACGAGTGAGAACAGCGTTTGGATGGTCAAAATCGGAGATATAGCCCGCGAGTTGTATAATGTATGGGTGAGGCAAGCTACCTTTCCGCCAATTTCCCCCAAGGCCACTGAGACACAGTCGATCGATACTCTCTCTCTCTCTCTTGCACTCGATTGCCATCAGTGATGACAACACCCTGCTTGCAACTCGCTAATGTTAGCACGAAAATACACCTCAGAATAAGGGAATAATAGGGAAAATAGGTGATAACTGAAGGATAGGAGGAAAGTGGGGAAGGAGGGGAGGTAGAGGACTGAGATTTTGCATGGCCCAGGGGCCAAACAAAA
Organism: Lithodes maja; assembly: GCA_037953745.1. NCBI lineage: Eukaryota > Metazoa > Arthropoda > Malacostraca > Decapoda > Lithodidae > Lithodes > Lithodes maja. The sequence goes on from JBAKBP010033190.1 coordinate 5,831, forward strand.
ATAAAAAAATAAAAAAATAAAAATAAAAAAAATATTTTTTTTTTCGATGTCAAAAGTTGATTTTTAATTTTACTTACTCAGGAGAGTCTTCCCGCAGTCCGCCGGGGGAACTCTTAAGAGTCTCCCCGCAGCTCCCGGGTTAATTTGTACGGCGTGTATGTATTGTACAGTGCTTCCTTGAAACACACAATTGCAAGGGCAAACATGATTGACTTGATAATGAACGTGTTAATGTCAAGATGTACAATTAAAGTGCATCAGAAAACCGATGCAAATGCTGCGTGGCCACCATTGCCAAATACAACTAGCATGTGTGCAGTTTTAGGTCTCAGGCCGAATATCGCGATTATGTTAACAACAAGTTAAAGGAATCCTCTTGGTTAACATATTTAACTGTTGATTAACCCGTGGAGCCCCGGCTAGTTTTGTAATATTTGCGCACCAGAACCCGGCCGGTTTTCAAAAAATGGTTTTATTCCAGAAACAATAGCGAATGGGTTAGGAATGAAGGAAAAACCACGAAAAACCGCTCAAAAAGCTTAAAAAATGGTCCTACAGAGCCCCCGAAAACGGATTTTATAAGAGTAAAAAATTGAAGGCAATTATCCCCAAAAAACAGGTTATTGCGCGCTCGCGCGCACGCACGTGGACTTTGAGAGTTTTCAACCATCGGCACGGTTGCGTGGGATACGTATACAGTTCCCATACAAATCTGAGCCCTCTTGAGTGGCTACACCTGAGGTTACGGTCGGCGCAATTAGGGTGACGCGTCAGGCGCGTCTCTGGGGCTGTGCGTTACATACATCGCCGACGCGTCAGACGCGTCGCTGGGGCTGGACGGGTTAAGGCTCTTTGAAATCCATGCATTTGCTCTTGAGATATTGTGCAAATAGACACACAAACACAATGAAACACCTATAGACAGATTCACTGGAACAATATAATATAATATGATGAGGCATGTGTAATAATCCAAGGAACATAATCATAAACAAATATGTGTTCTTCTGTTCAGTAGTATTGGAGATAATGCCATATTTATGTATGGGAGCTAAGACCCCCACCTCCCATATGGGTCATTCAATGTTAACTAAAACCTAATGGGATACTTTTAGGTACACAATATAGTTACTGATTAAATCTCATAGAAATTCGATAATTATTGTTCAAAAAAATTGTGCGAAATGTGCGAATAGACAGATAGATACAGAAACACCCATGCAAAGAAACATACTGGAACAATCGATAATTAAGGGTAATGAGGCATGTATATCAACCTAAAAAATATAGCCACAAAAACGTGTGTTAATCCGTACAGTAGTATAAGAGATAATTAAATTAAATTGTATGGGCGTCAAGACCCACCCACCTCCCATTGGGATATAAGGACAACTATTCTAGATCACCTATCCTCCCCATCCTCAGGTATGTTGGAGTTCAACCTATTCGGGATACCTTACGTGGGTGCTGACATCTGTGGGTTTTGGGGGAACACCACTGAGGAACTGTGTCTTAGATGGATGCAGCTGGGGGGCCTTCTACCCTTACAGCCGAAACCATAACCAACTCGAGGCCATGGATCACGTGAGTTGTAATGATTGTTTTTCACTTTTTTATCTAGTGGTAGTAGCTTGATAAAATATGTGGTAATTGTGATGGCCGCAACTGGGAGCCTTTTATACTTGCAACCCAAACTACAACCAGCTTGAGGCTAGTATGGATCACGTGAGTTACAGTTGTTGTGGATGCTTGGGGTGGTTGTTGGTATAGTAGCAGTATCTAACTATCTCTCCATATCTTTATCTACTAATATCTTTTCTATCTCCCCCCAGGATCCCGGATTATGGCCCAGTGTGGCCAAGGCAGGAAGAGAGGCGTTAGAGACCCGGTACCTGCTGCTGCCCTACCTGTACACCCTCCACCACCTGGCTCACGCAGAAGGCACCACCGTCGTCAGGCCACTCTTCTACGAGTAGGTGGCATGTGTGTGAAATACATCATATATTAGGACCATCATTTTCTAATGACATTGAGATATTCTTGCTTGTGTTTGTCTTGAAAACTTTAGGATGGCATACTCTGTGTCATGGTCGAGTGCTGTCTCTATTCAGTTCCATTTCTCTGATGGTATTTTACAAGACCTCATCCCTGCTTGTCTTCAGTCTAAACCAAAGAGGTTTACTGTGGTTGGTCTACCCCTACTTACCACACACTCAACATACACATTCATACATAATTATGTACGCCCAGTTGTTGTTGTTGTTGTTCCCTAAGCTGCCTGGCCGAATAGCCCCGAGTCCCTGAGGAAGGCCATGGCCACGATCGGGCTTTCCCACAGAGCTCTCATTGAGTGTAGATTGTGTTGTTGGCGTAAGTGGTTGTGTGAAATGCAGTCTTCTATGATGTGTTTAATGGTATGGGGTGCTGTGTTACATCCCGGGCAGGCGTCAACAACGGAGTCATCCAGTCTCTTCTGATAGCTCAGGAGAGCTGGATGGTGTCCGCATCTCAGCCTGGCCAGGTGGACTCTGTCCTCGCGAGGAAGGGAGGATTCGGAAGGATGGATTTCGGGAGGTCGTGCATGCAGCTGCGTGTTGTCTGTGAGTGAGTGGATGGATCGGTGAGAGATATGAGTATGGATGTGCTTCTGGAAGTTGGTTCGGGGTGGGCAGGGAGTACAAAGGAGTACAAAGGAAATCAAGCAACAACAGGTCTAGTGACCCTTCTAGGCTGCTTGTCCTCCAAAACACTGAGGATCAAGTGTCCAAACAGTGGTTTAGAGTGGGTAAAGGAACATTGGAAAGGGAACTACTGCCCTGCCACTAACGTGGCAGGACTAGGAAGTTAGTAGGGGAGATATGGGTTAGTAACTGAGGGGAGGATAAAATAAAGTTATTAATTTACAAACGCAGTCAGTTGCGGGTTTGATGCGAGATATTTGTCTAGGCGGAATTTAAATGAATCAACGGTGCTGCAGTCTATAACGTCTCGGGGAAGCCCATTCCACAAGTTGACAACTCGATTGAAGAAGAAATTCTTAGATTCGTGTGAGTTAAAAGATTTACCAATAATTTTGCAACCGTTTCCCCGCGTGTAATTAGATTGATCGATAGTGAAGTACTTACTACAGTTCATATTGTCGATGCCTTTGATAATTTTGAACACTTGAATTAAGTCACCTCTTAATCTGCGCTGGGTTAAATGAAATAGATTTAATTCTCTAAGACGCTCTTCGTATGGTTTGTTCTTTAGGCTAGGTATCATTTTGGTAACTCTACGTTGAACTCGTTCTAGCTTGTTTATGTCTTTTTGGTAATAAGGGCACCAGTATTGAACGCAGTATTCCAGAAGAGGGCGGACTAAGGAATTGTAAAGGGTTAGGATTACGTCTTTGGATTTATGCTCAAATGATCTGCCTATAAAGCCAATTATTTTGTTTGCCTTCTTAACAACTTCTGAACATTGTTGACTCGGTTTTAGGTTACTCGATATTGTTACTCCCAGATCGGTTTCTCTGTTTACATTCTTAAGCTGAGTGCCATTCATCGAATAGTTTGCTTTCTCATTTAGGTATCCGATATGTAGTACTTTACATTTATCCGCATTGAAACTCATTTGCCAAATTTGGGCCCAATGTGACAATTTATCTAGATTGTGTTGCATATCGTCAACTTGATCTTTTGAGAGTACGCTATTTGCAATTTTTGTATCGTCAGCAAATTTTGAGATTGTACAGGTGAGACCCTCATCTATGTCGTTGATGTAAATTAGAAAGAGAATTGGTCCTAGTACCGATCCCTGGGGTACCCCGCTACTTACATTGGTCCATTTAGATGCCTTACCGTTTATGACTACTCTTTGCTTTCTGTCGCTGAGCCAATTCTATCCATTTCAACACATCGTATTGTATTCCATGCGCTTTTAGTTTTAGCAGTAAACGTTTGTGGGGGAACTTTGTCAAAGGCCTTTTGAAAATCAAGGTATATAATATCTACTGCTTTACTCTCATCGTAGAGGTTGAGGATATCGTGGAAGAAGTCTAAGAGGTTTGTTAAACAGGAACGTTTTTTACGAAAGCCGTGTTGAGTATCTTTAAGTATGTTATTTTCCTCTAAGTGATTTACGAGTCTGTCTCTTATGACCGTTTCTAGCATTTTACATACAACTGAGGTTAAGCTAATTGGACGATAGTTACTGGGTAGGGATTTTCTGCCTTTTTTGAATATCGGTGTTACGTTGGCTATCTTCCACTGATCAGGCATAGTTCCAGACTGCAAGGATTTATTGAATAGTAATGTCAGTGGTTTGGAGAGCTCATCCTTAGCTTCCTTTAGAACTCTAGGCGAGATTGTATCAGGTCCAGGCGTTTTATTTACCTTGAGTTTATCTAAACAATTCAATACTTCTCTCTCTGTAACGGTGATATTGCTTAGAACATCTGAATTATCAATCTGAATCGGCGATGGTGTAGGGATATCACTGAGGTCTTCTGTTGTAAAAACTCATGCAAAGAAGGTATTGAGGGCATTACTTATTTGTACTTCGTCTTTGGTGTATTCTCCATTTTCATCGACTAACGGTCCAACAGTTGAAGTAACTACTTTTTTCTTTCTGATATAACTATAGAATTCTTTCGGGTTTGTTTTACTTTGATTCTCAATATGTAACTCTAGGGTCTTTTTACTTTGCTTAATTAACTTTTTGGCTTTGCGTCGTAGCTCTACAAATTTCACCCGTTCTTCGTCATTTTGTGAGGATTTTAATCTATCATTAGCAAATTTTTTAGCAAGCAGGCAAATATCTTTATTCCACCATTTGGGCTTATTATTATGGCCTGGATGCCGTATTTTCGATGGTATGCAGTCTTGCACTGCTTTTAGGTAAGTGGTTTCGAATAACTTCCAAGATGTATTTATGTCGTTATTGTTAATTAAAAAGCTCCAGTCAGTTTCTTTAAACATAGCTCTAAGTTTATGAAAGTTTGCTTTCTTGAAATTAGGGACTTTTTCGATGCTACTATTTGGTTCGTTACTAGTAAAGTTTAAAGTGAAAGTTATCGTACGATGGTCGCTGTTACTGAATTCATCACCAACATTCAAATTCTCTATTAATTCTTCTTTTGTTGCAAGTACAATGTCAAGAACGTTATTACCACGGGTCGGTGTTCGAACAAATTGATAAAGCGAACTCTCTTGCAAGTTCGTATACAAGTCATGTCCGGAGTGTGAAGTAAGAGTATCGCCCCACTTGGTCACAGGTAAATTAAAGTCGCCAAAAAATACGGTATCTTGTGAGTTACTTACATCTGCAATTTGTTCATAAATTTCTCGGTCAGTTTGCACTGATTGAGCTGGAGGTCTGTATATTAATGCAAGTATTATTTTTGTACCTTTATTATTCTTTATTAGCACAAAAGATGTGTCGACGTTCACAATTTGAGGTTTTGACAAGAGGGTCGGATTAAGACTTTCTTTGATATAAAATAAAACGCCACCCCCATTTTTATTTATTCGGCTTTTCTCAAACATTACATAACCGGGAAGTGAATACTCTGCTAAAAAGTCTCTATCTACTGTATTGAGCCAAGATTCTGTTATACCAATCACATCATAATTTTCAGTAAACACTAGTTCCTCTAAATCTGAAAATTTATTGCGTATGCTACGAGTGTTTGCATAGAAAACCTTTAAAGTTGCGGTTCTAGAACTCACAGAACGTTCTTTAATCAAATTTTTGGTTCTGATCGGATCTACATTTACATTCATGGCTGACATCGGTCCTCGGTCGTTATCCCTGGCGGTTTTGAATTTGGGTCGTGTTGGTGGAGCTTTATCCAAATTCGCGGTTCTTGACAGATTAGCATTTAATTCCTTCGCAGGTTGCCGCCCTCGCTGTCTTCGGTCCTCCTTCCTGGTTGTCCTGTGCTGAGTCGATTTCTTCTCCGAAAATCCTTCACCGCATCGTTGAGAAGACGCCCAAAACGTGCTGCTCCCACCTGGTTCAAATGAACTCCATCGTCCGAAAACAAATAGTCATCGTAGTAGAAATTGTCCCAGGTGTCGACGAATCCCACGTTTTCCTTCCTGCAGAGGTTTGCTAGACAACGATTTGTGCTGGTGGCTATGTTGTAAAATCAGCTCTTTACACCAAGCCGGGGGACGATTCCTGAGACGATGATCCTTGATGACTTCTCCTTAAACGACTTGATCAGCTGCTGGTACTTTAAAAGCAAATCTTCCGACCGGGTTCGCTGTACATCGTTGGATCCAACGTGGATGACGTACATTGTATTAGCAGGGACCAGCTTAGATGCTTCGTCAACTGCAGCAACTACGTCGTCCACACCACCACCAGGGATACAAAAACGCTTCCTGGTCTTAGGTGCTCTGGCGCAAAACTCTATAAGCTGACCACGTATCATCGAGTCTCCCACGAGCCGGACTTCTTCTATTTCCGCTTCGTCATCTGAGTCTGCGAGTATCTGGAAGCGGTTTTGACACTCGGTAATCGGTATGGGTTTCCTGTTCTTGGGGCAAACGTTGTTCCTCACAACACGGAAGTTGTCTTGAGGGGGAAGAGAGTTACTATTTGTTTCTTGAGTATCGGAACCATCAGATGAAATGGCTACTGCAGGCGTTGAATTGTTGGCAGTTGACGTTGGGGCGTTGGTGGCTGCTGGAGTTGCGGTGACAATTGAAGTTTGTGGTACTCCAACGTTGAGTGTTACAAACTCTTGGAGTGATTCCAGCTTCATGGTGAGGACGTTGATCTTGTTGTAGGCTTCATCTAATTTCACTGTCAAATTCTCTTGTTGCTGGCAGAGACGGCAGACTTGAAGATCGACAGTAACAAACATGGACTCACCAAACCTACTGGCGCAGTTCGTACAAGTGCGAGGCATGGTAACAGTCAGTTTCTTCAGATCACTTCACTCACTTTAAAACACTTAACTCACTTTAAAACACTTAACTCACTTTAAAACACTTCACTCACTTTAGAAACACTTCAATCACTTCAACCGAAAACAATGTTGAAATACACATCAATAGGTTATCAGGGGTGATAGCCTAACCGAAAACAAAACAAATTGAGATACGCAGAATTAGGCTTCCAGGGGCGATAGCCTAACCAAAAGTTTAATTTTTTTTAAAATACGCACCAATAGGCTACCAGCGTTGAATAGCCTAACCGAAAATAATAAAATTGAAATATGCAGAAATAGGCTACCAGGTGTGATAACCTAACCTTGAACAAATATATATATATAACAGAATATGTAACTAAATATACAATTCACCAAATAGAGATTATATAAAAATAAAGTGTTACCGCACACAAGGGGTTAATATACTGTATCAACAGATGGCCCTGGTGTCACTGTAGCCTAGTAAAGCAGTAGCCTACTCTTTTTAGATAAAACAAAACAAAATGTATCAGTCAAAGGTTACTACAAGATCGTGCAAGCAACAACTAAAATTACAGATATATATAGCTACAGTAGGATACTAAATACAATATCTACTAGAGTTAATAAGAACAACAGATTGGCTGGCTATAGGCTAGGCTAGGTTTGGATTAGGTTAAAAGCTTGGCAGGTTGGGTTAGGCTAGGTTAGTTTGTACAAATACCACCCTTAGCTTAAAGTAAAATCACTCTGAGGAGAAAAAGTCAAGAATATATCTAGGGGGAAAAGATAAATGAATGCACTTAAATTTACTACAAAATTGGCTGGAATTTAATATGTATAATCCCCCAAAAAAGTTTGTTTACAAAATGGCGTCGGCGTTCGTTCCTGTAGGCAGGTTAGTTAGTACACAATATTGTTTATTAGCAAATTAATATGCAAAGCTTTACTTACATACAAGGCAGTTAAATTGATACTTACTACAGTAGGTAATGGGTAAAATTAGGGGCTACGATTTTATATCAACTAAGAAGAGAGCGTTTGTTTACAAACAAAACAAAACAACAGATGGCGCTAGTGGCGCCCTGTCCGAGCAGGAGTCTTGTGATAAACACAAAGTTTATCAGTCAATAAGGGAGGGAGAGAGGACAATAAGTGTGTGTGATACCGTGTGCTGGGTGTTGTTTTGATATTTCTTGGTGTCTGTGGGTGTGTTGCCATGTAGTTTAGTGGGTGGTCTTGGTTCGTGGAGGCTGCTGCCAGGAATTGAGTGCCTCTCATGTCCAGATGGTCTTTGACTTTGAGGATTTTGGTTTCTTGATGTAGGTGATCTGTGGGTGCAGTAGCTGTGCAGCCTGTAATGATCTTCAGGGCTTTGTTTTGAATAGTCTGTAAGGCCTTATGATGTGTTTCAGCTAGGTTAGAAGCCCAGACTGGGCTTGCGTATTCCATCACTGATCTTATGTATTGTTTATATACTGTGGTGATAGTTTCTTTGTTGTGTCCAAATTTTGTGTGAGCAAGTGACCTGAGGGCGTTAAGTCTGGGTGTCAGTTTCTTTTTAATGTTTGTGGTGTGGCTGTTTGAATGTCATATGAGTATCATATGTTACTCCTAGGATTTTGGGTGTGTGTGTATGTGTTAGGGGTGTGTTGTTTATGGTGAGTTGAGGGATGTATTCGTGTTCTCCTGTCCAGCTTGTGAGCAGGGTTGCGGTGGATTTGGCTGGGGCTAGATTAAGTCTGTTTGTAGTGCACCAGCCATGTAGTGTGTTGAGATAGGGTTGAAGGAGATCTGTTGCTCTTTTTGGGTCATGGTGTGTGCATGTGAGTGTTATGTCATCTGCATAGGAGGCTAAGTTTATTTGGGGCGTATTGGGTGTAGTTATATCGTGCATGTACAGATTGAAGAGTGCGCCCAGTTGTTGTGATTCATGCCTAAACATGGCCTAGTTGCACGCTCAACTCCTGGCATGCAATGTTGTCATACAAGGAAGCACTGTATATACATCAGAACATCCTCCAATCGGTATGCCTATGTATATTTGTTTTTACTATTTCTGGTTTGATATTGTACAGCATCACCTTAACACATATACTGTACAGCCTACTGTTAACGCAAACAAAAAGTTCCATATCCGTCAGTATAGGTAACAGTTCTCTAAACTTTTTCAAGCCACTATAAATTCTATCAATGGAGATTGCATCAGACCAACCATTTACACTAAGTAAGTGTCCCCTAGGTCATCTCTACCCCTTAATATGACTCGAAATATGAATCATGTGTTCAGGCATTTTGAATCATTTTTACATTTCCCTGGAGCTGACTTGTTTTCGTATTATCTCTAGAAGGGACATTCACTAAAGATAACCTTTATTTTTGTCATCCTCTTTCATAAGATAAATTCATTTTTGGACCATACTTTCCAATTTAATGAATAATTATAACAAAATTACCACATATTATTGTCTTGTTGCCGATACTAATGCTCAAAGCTACAAAATGTTGCCCGAAAAAGTTAGGATAAAATTGGCCTTTGAACCGTGAGCCCTGTCTTCTCTCCCCAGATTCCCGGGTGTGAAGGCCACTTGGAACTTAGACAATCAGTTCCTGTGGGGGCCTTGGTTCATGGTGGCCCCGGTCATACAACAAGTTAGTATATACACTACATTATTAAAGTACCATCACCTTTTGCTACTTATGGTTATGTAAGTTATGTATGTTTCCACTGACCAACTTGGTGAACAAGCCTTCATCTTTTCTATCCTAAACGACCTAGAGCAGTTACTCTAGCAACCCACCCGTATCCCGGATCGCTTCGGAGATCGGCCCAACATTCTTGACTTATTTCTAACCTCTAACCCTTCCGTTTATACTATACATTTTTCTCTCCTTTAGGTTCCTCCGACCATAAACAACTATCTGTCACCTGTCCTATCTCTCCAGTACGGCCACCCAATCCTCCCAACCGGCGGCGCTTGTTTTTTTTTTTGTTTTTTTTTGTTTTTTCTATGTGATTGAGGGAGGCAAAAGGCATAACTGCCTATAGCGAGTGCCTCCCCCATAGTTGAAAGAGTGACAGGGCCAAAATCAAGGGACGTTCGAGCCAAAATACCTGGACACACGGAGTTTGAAGCAATTTAAGTCATTGGACGAGGGAAAGACTGATTCTGGGAGAGAGTTCCAGAGCTCAGCTGTTGAGTAGAAGAAAGTTTGAGAGTAACGTTTCACTCTTGGGTTGGAGAGTTGCACAGAGTAGGGGTGGGATTGAGTTGCAAGACGGGTACCACGTGCCCTACGTAAAGGAGGTGGTATTGTGACGTTGACCACTCCGTTAGAACCGCATGGCTTGTCCTACAGTGACTCGCTAGGATCGCCAGGGCAGTGGATGGGGCTACAGTTTATGTATTAGAGTGTGCTTTATTTCATATGAAAGCTTGTGTCATGGGCAGTACAGAAAGGCTCTTTGTTTTCGCCCATGTCAAGGCTTTATATATTTAATTGTAAAGTATATGTTTTGTCATTAACTAGTAATGATAGGATCTGGGAGAGAGAGAGGGAGTAGAACAGAGTGAGAGGGGGCGCGCAGTGTTTTTTGTCCCGCTCGATGACGTCACGGCTGGCTGCCTCGCGGGGGTTGGTGGAGGGAGGTCCTTACCATGCTGTGAGCTCTTGTTAGTGGCCAGATCACTTGTAACCGTTGTTTTCCCACGCGGCTCGAGCTAGTGCGAGTATATATACTGGTTCCTCGCCACTCTCTCCCTCATATCTGGTTTCTAGAACGCATCCATCTTTATCCCTTGCAACCTATCCCCGCTCTGCACCTGAGAATCTTTTCCTCTGCCTACCTCTCTCTTTTTTCATATCTTTCACCACCTTTTATTAAGATTATACCCCCTCTGGTTAACTCTGCAAAATCAGCTTCATGCTGGCCAGTTGTATTGTGTGTTAAGGTCTGATATAACCTGTGTATGTTAGTTGTTAAGATAAGTGGATCACGAAGCATTGGTTGGTTTTCATATTGCCGCTTCCTATAATTATTAGTGTTCTGCTGGATTAGATAATGCTAGACTGGGAGTCTGATATAATAGGTATTGTTTCCTATGAGTGCTGGCTTTAGTTAAAAGCGGCACGACATACCTGAGAACTGGAGTTGATTGAGTAAATTCTAGTCTGTGTGCCATTGAGAGTAGAGCATGCATGAATGAGGGCTTTTTGCCTATACCATTCTGCACTGTTCTAGTCTCGATTGTTTGTCTTTGAGGTACGCCAGGAGAACGCTTAATACTTCGGTATTAAGGTTTCTCAAGAGAGCTACCCTTCATTATAACGTAATATTTGACGCACAGACTTGAGATTTGCACTAGGCTATGCAGCATGCCATGCGCACCAGTATCTCGTATCATTGACTCTAGCTAGACTTTATCAATCATAGTAGACATTAAGTATATTAACCTAATTACTCTTTTTATGCATACCCATTTATGATTACACAAGCATTTCGCAGCCTAGTTTGATGTATTGAGACACAAACGACTTAGGCTCTTTTTGTTGATAGGAATACTGCATTGTGTCGATTATTATTAGTGTTGTAGTGTTTAGGATATTCTTGGCTCCGACGGCATTATATATTCTGCCTTTTTGTGTGCATAGCCTGCACGAGCATTGTTCCGCTGCCTGCCTTTTTGGGTTCCATTTCCGATATGAGCATCTTTATAACATCTAACATTTAACCCGGGAACTGCGGGAAGACTCTTTAGAGTTTGGCCGGCGGACTGCGGGAAGACTCTCTGGAGTAAGTAAAACTAAAAATCAACTTTTTACATCGAAAAAAAAATATTTTGTATTTTTTTTTTTTTTTTTTTTTTTTTTTTTTTTGGCCCCTGGGCCATGCAAAATCTCAGTCCTCTACCTCCCCTCCTTCCCCACTTTCCTCCTATTCCTCAGTTATCACCTATTTTCCCTATTATTCCCTTATTCTGAGGTATATTTTCGTGCTAACATTAGCGAGTTGCAAGCAGGGTGTTGTCATCACTGATGGCCATCGAGTGCAAGAGAGAGAGAGAGAGTATCGATCGACTGTGTCTCAGTGGCCTTGGGGGAAATTGGCGGGAAAGGAGTTTGCCTCACCCATAGATTATACAACTCGCGGGCTATATCTCCGATTTTGACCATCCAAACGCTGTTTTCACTCGTTTTATTGTTGTTTCAGGTTAATACCTTTATAATCAACCCATAATAGGCGCATATGGATAATTATTAATGGTACAATGAATATTTTAGTGACGAAAAACCTCAAATACGTCAGCACAGGGGGAGGTTTTCATTTACCCCCCGTGCGCACTTCAGAGGTTAAAGAAGATTCCTTGTTAGTGTTGAAGGACTTTAGTGCACTTTCTTTCATGCAGGAGTGCCTGACATTTATTGATTAAAGTTACGTAAGCTGTAACTTCTCTTACCACCTTACTTTGCATACCATAACCAAGCACCTTCGGTTATAGGTAGTAATAGGCTGTTTTCACATAACATTAAGCCTAGAGTAGACGCACATTTATTGAGAGTTTGACAGCCTATTATTGCATATAGAACTCTGTAGAGTATTTGTGTTCTTTGTTCACTGGGAATATACTTCAGAGGTTGGAGCTAGCGCTTTCCGTTGTAACATTTATGCCATTACTAGTCCAATGAATAAGAGCCCTGATATATTTGAACCCCAGTCGTAACAAATGGCGACCTTACCTAGGATTTGGTGAACCTACATGTATTAGCAGGGAACATTTGTTGTGTTGGAGAATATTTTGCGGGGATCAGCAAGAATAATTTTTTTTTGCAACATAGTATAGCCCTTGAGTATTTCCGAGAATTTTTGTGTGTATATCGAGGTATAAGAGTTTGGGGTGCTTCTTTTCTGAATATTGTGGTGAGAAATTTTTGTGTGCATCATGTCTTATACCTCAGAGGAGAATGGAGACACAGTACGTAATGTCGAGACTGAGGAGCAGCAGTATGATGAAAGGGTTAATCGGGTGAACTGTGAGGAGGATGCTAGGATATTTTTGCAATGGCCTGTTACTGCCGAGCGGTTGGAGGGTATGGATCGGTACGGTCTTCAATGCCTGGCCACAGCTATCGGTCATGCGGTTACTAGCAGCATGACCAAGGATAACTTGATAACGTGTGTACTGGGCAGGGTGACTGGTGAGCGAGATGGGTTGAGTGCTCAGAGCCCTTCGGCCATGCTTCCCCTACACTCGACTCCCAGCCATCCCAGTAGTTTGCCGACCCCGGGTACGCTTCCGCAGTTAGGTGGTGACTGGCAGGGTGGGTTGCCCCTGGGGGGACCACCGGTAATTTCAAACATTGTAGCACCTTCACCTCCTTCAGGGTTATCTCCAGAATTATTGCTTCAGCTCGAATTAGCTAAGATCGAAGAGAGAAAGGCTATCAGGGCAGGTGAGCTTCAGCATCAACAAAGGGCATGTGAGCTTCAGCAGCAATTAGAATTAGCCAAGATAGATGAGAGAAAAACTATCAGTCATGAGCACATAGAGCTAGCAAAAATCCAAGCTGAGTCGACTAGGTACTGTGCCGACATGGATGTAGAGAAGTCGCGAGTAGAGACAACGGGACAGCGACTTGGGGCTGGTAACCGTGTTCATGAGCAGTCTCTCTCGCACTTATTGAAACTGGTTCCGGTGTTTGATGAGAGTGGTGTAACAGAATTTTTCACACGCTTTGAGAAGAAGTGCCAGGAACACCAGTGGCCAGAGAATAAATGGGCAGCACTTGTTTCCTCTAGATTAATAGGCAAGGGTCTTAAAGCCTACGATGCGTTACCTTTGGAGTTATGTATTGTGTACGAGGATCTCAAGGAGGCTGTCCTGAGGGCTTACGAACTGAAACCAGAAACGTACCGTTTGAAGTTCCGGGGTGTAACTAAGGGAAGAGATAGCACCTTTTTGGAACACGCCCGGGACTTGTCCGATGCTATGGGGAACTGGCTCCGATCTGAGAAGGTCACAACATTTGATGAAATTAAGCAGTTAATGATGTTGGAGCAGTTCTTTAAGAGCACGGGCGGTGATCTAACTTTGAACTTGAAGGAGAAAAACCCAAGAACTCTAGTCGAAGCAGCAGACATGGCTGATCGACGGCTGTCGTTGATTCGGGGTTGCGGGTCCTCACAGAAGTACGATGTAAGTGCTAAGGACCGTTATCCTCCCCCTCCCCGTAACAATGACACATTTAAACAGAAGAGCCATGAAACTAAAACTGAATCCAAACCTTACACCACACCGTATGTGAAAAGTCAGGGGCCTTTTGCATCACAGTATAAGCCAAAACCGAAATTTATGTGTTTTAGTTGCCACCAGGAGGGTCATAAGGCAAATGAGTGCCCTAGTCGACCTCTTCCGGCAGCCGTGTCTTTTGCTCACGGCATTGGAGTGTTCAAGAGGACATCAGAGTTTGTTAGAGGCATTTCTTCCGAGGTAAATACACTGCCAGTGCAGAAGGATCCGGAAGGCTTATTCCCTGTCCGTGATGCCTTTAGTGACCACAGGGGACTCGGTTGTGTGGAGTGGGGGGGTAGAAGACATGAGGTGAGAATTTTGCGTGACACTGGGGCATCGCAAACACTGTTGAGAAATTTCACTGGTAAACCTGTCAATACGGCGCGGGTGATTGTGGTTCAGGGAGTTAATGCGACAAGGTCATACCCGCTTGTGAGAATGAAGGTGGAAGTTGATGGTGTGACTCGTGACCTGGATGTAGGGATTATGGAGAAGTTACCTGTTGGGGGTGTCGACCTTCTCGGCAACGACTTTGCGGGACCTACTTCTGAGGCTCCCCCCTTGGTCATTGCCGAGAAGCCGGCCGACGTGAGTAGGGAGGAGCAGGAGTGGGTTGAGAAGTGTCCGGGGCAGCCTATGGCATGTGTTGTCACCGGAGATTCTGCATCCAGGGAGTTACATTCTGGTCAACAATCGTTAGATCAGCGGAGGAAGGGTACCGAGAAGGGGTTGAAAGTTGATGCGGTTGAGAGTTTAGTATCAGCGGACATTCTCGGGGACTCAGTATTAGGACCAAATATCGAGTCTGAAGAAGACCCAGTAACTGTTGTGGAAAAGGCAGTGGATGGGCTTAAAAAGACGATGAGACAGCAACGGTACGCAGAGAGAGAGCAACGGGAGGCCAAATTTAATGTAGGAGGGGGGCATGAGTTGTTTCGCAAACACTTGGATAGGCTTGCTCCTTCGGACATTCGTAAGTTGCAATTGGAAGACCCGGAGGTTCTTGAATGTGGTACCGGTGCTGTCGAGTTGAAGGAGGACAGTGTTGCACAGTCGAGAGATGTAGCAACGAGGTACCCTGACGCGTACCCTATGAGAAATGGGTCAGCGAAGACGGTGGTCCGAGGCTTGCTAGTGTATTTTTCCCGGTATGGTTACCCGCGGGAGATTCATGTTGTTTTGTTTGCTGCACGGGAGGTACCTGGGGAAAGTTTGGGATTCAGCCCTAATGAGCTCGTCTTTGGACACCGTGTCAGAGGGCCTCTCCATATGGTTGAAGAAGTATGGGAGGGAGCAGAAAAACCCTGTTCTATGCTCAAGTGTGTCCTCAACAGTCGAGAACGGATGTTGCGCAGTCTGGAGTTGGCTGGCCGTAATTTGACTAGCTCTCAGGCCCTCAGGAAGGACAGGTACGACCTCAAGGTTGAACTCAGGGAGTTTCACGTGGGTCAGGTGGTGTTGATTCTACTGCCCCTTGTAGGTCACCCCTTATCCGCGAAGTACACTGGTCCTTATAGGGTGGTGGAGGAGCTATCGGACCTGGTTTACTTGGTAGCCACTCCAGACAGACGGAAGCGCAATCAGTTATGTCATGTTAATCCCATGAAGGAGTATGGGAGGCACCCCCCTGAGCCTCTCACTGTGCCTGTGATGACGTTTAGCAGTCAAGGTGGAGAAGGAGAACGGGACAGTCAAGCTCAGGTGGAGGATAACTGGAAGGATAGGAAGTTCAAATGGGCGCCTGAGTGTGAGAAGGTGTTTAGAGAAGTAAAACACCTGTTGTGCACTCACCCGATCCTCAGGGCCCCTGACTTTAGCCTACCTTTCCAACTAGCAACGGAGGCTAGTGGTGTGGGGGCTGGTGCCGTCCTTGTGGAGAAGGACGATGATGGGCTGGAGCATCCTGTTAGTTTCTGCTCGGAGAAGTACAATTCGGCCCAGGGGAGCTGCTCTGTTGTCGAGGAGGAGCTGCTGGCGGTTATACTTGCTCTGAGGCATTTCGAAGTCTGTGTTCCAGCCTATGGTCCGGTCGTTGTAGTTTACCCAGATCATCACCCTCTCAAGTTCTTGGACCAGTTTCACAATCGGAATATGAGGCTGACCAGGTGGTCACTACGGTTATTGGTATATAACCTGGACATAC
>JBAKBP010033191.1:0-22168 GCA_037953745.1 Lithodes maja
CTGGTGAGAAAAAGGGTGGCCTAGCCGCGAGTAGAGAATGTGTCAGGGGCGAAAAACCCTGTGGAGTGAGGGAGAGGCCCCCGTGGGGTACCTCTGGGTATCACGAACCACTAAGCGCCCAGGCCCTTGAGACACAGTGAAGGCTCGAAAGGGGGGACTCGGGAATAACGCTAGTTATGCGGCTGACACAAACAGTACAAACAGCACCGCCACCACGAAATCTCAGATTGTGAACCAACTGTACACCTAGGCTATGAAAAAATGAGAACTCATAAGGGCATAGCAATTCCTGAATGATAAACAAGCTAGGCTAATTGAAGCTAAAAGCTAAACTATGCCCAGACTAACAGGAAAAAAGAATATGAAAAGAGAAAGAATGAAAACATATAGACGGGGAACGCCAAGCGCCCCCGTACCTTCGGTAGCTATTTCCACACGCGTCTCCATTAAACACACTGAGGAGCCCATTTAGGTGTGTCCTAGATCACGTAACATCTGTCTAGCAAAAAGAAGGCCAGAAAAGCCGAAACGAACCTAAAACAGGGTGAATTGAAGGAGCACAACAAAAGTGGACTTCAACAATGGCGACGCGTGAAAAAATGATAACAAGAGAGGGTCGCTTATGCGCACGTTCGACAGGGATCGGCGCATAACGGAACACGGGATGGGCCTTGAGCGGTAACTAAGGTAAACCCCTTTTTCTTCTCTTCTAATGCTTTTTTCACCTTCGGTGGTAGTTTTGGTTAATGTACAACGTCTCCTAGAGCAAGATAAGGAGTAGACTCTAGACGTTTTCTTTTTAACCGCGGTTGGAATGACGACATAGCAGTCAAAATAGACAAGTCGTCATTGCAATTAGGTTAATAGCCTTGACGTTGGATTTGCCAAGACTACTAACAAATATAACAGTTCAAAATCCGATTCGATCATCTTAAGCAGCATCAGACTTTCTTCAGAAGATTCCTGTTCGATGCTTTAGGACTTTCATTCACTTTCTTTAATATAGGAGTGACGGTTTATTATTGTTTAAAGTAACTTTAATTATACCTTCTTCTTGTTTGCATTAAATCATTCCAGTGATTTAATTAAGCTCTCTATCCTTTTCCTTGTATACATTTTTAACGTAATTGTATGTTGTTGTGATCAAGCTGTATCAGAGATCATCAGCCTGTAGTAGTAGTGCATTTATACCGAGTTATAGGATACCCCGCTATTGCAGATTTAACTCTGGAGGGTATAGGTGTTTTTGTGCGCCGGAATTATAAGTTCGAGGGTTGGATCTAGTGTTACCATTGTGGCTGTGTGCCTTTCTAGTCCAATGATTAAGAGCCCTTGTTTTATACGAGTCCCGGTCGTAACAATAGATCAGAAGATAGGCGTTCTTTGGCCTTGCCACATTTGTTTTGGAGTGTTTACATGCTGGGGTGATGTGAGAAACTAGTTGAATGGTGTAAGGTAGAGTCGTCAGCATATGAATGGATAGGCCTTGAGATACAGTTGAGAAGATTATTTATGAATATTAGAACGAACATTGGAGATAGGACAGAACACCGGAGTTGCTAGAATGAGCAGTGGTGGGCGTGGGCACGGGCGCGCCGATTTGGCGCTCTGCGATCCGGTGCACACTACCAATATAGAGGAGCGCGGAGCGAGGAGCGGCAAAAATCTGAACTCGGAGTGCAGGCGAGGAGCGCAGCTTGAATTTTGCGTTCCTTTCTGGCGCTCCGGAAGCGATTTTTCCTGTCAACAACAGGTTCAAGAACGTCATTATCGTGTACAGTCATCGTACGGTGTTACTCACGGTGTTAGTGAACTGTGATACAGTGATACTATGATAGTGACAGACTGACAGTGCCACCTTCAAACCCTGGAAAGGTAAGAACCTGGCCAGTGCCAGAGTTTTTTTTTTTTTTTTTTTTTTTGGCTAAATCTATCAAGTTGGGTGAGAAAGGAAGGATAATGGTAAAAAAAACACTCCCCTTGTCCATTTTCGCCAGAAATCAGGTCCCCGATAGTCGCGAACGTAGCTGAAAAGAGTCAAAAGACACTACTATAGACTTCAGAGACTTTTATCATTTTATGGTATCGATACCATCGGAATGTTACTTGAATGTATGGGTGGGAGGGTGGTTTGGGGGATGGTGGGGGGAAGGTAGAAGCGTAATTGACTCTTGTTACATAATTATATGAAGCCGATTGGTGAGGTAGTTTCGCCACCACAGATTTTTCTTTTTTTCCTTTTCTTCGTACGGATACGCTGGAAGTGGGTTGTGGGAGGCAGTTGGGGTGTGGTGGAGGGAAGGCAGAAGGGTAAGGCACTTGTCACACAAATATGGAATCGATTGGTGCAATCGTTTCGCCGCCACAGATTTTCCTTTTTTTTCCTTGTGAGGCGACCGATAGTCAGCGAGTGGGTGGGAGGAGGGGTTTGGGGTAGTGGTGGTGGATATGCAGAAGGGTAAGGTACATGTGGTAAAAAACTAATATATGAAAGCCATAGGTGCAGTCGTTTCGCTGCTACGATTTTTTTTCGGCGAGTCAGTATATAATTATATACGGACCTGGCACTGGGCATGACAACTGACAAGACCCTAGTCCCGGCCGTATAATTATATACCGTCGAAGACTGGTCAGCGGGTCATCCATGATATGATATCAATCATATCATTGATATGACATAAAGAATTACAGAAACTGAGAAAGTGAGAAACTTAAACTTCAGAAAGACACCATGACTTGAGTTTTTTTTAATTTTTTGAATTTAATGAAGTGAAAGACAAAAGATTGTATTAATTTAGGTAAATAATTAAATAACTTCTAGAAGCTGTTTTTTACTTTTTTTTATTATATAACTATTTTTGGGAGCGCGGAGCGCAGGAGCGCAGAGCGGGAAGCGCATCGGGTCGGCTGACCAAAGGAGCGCGTGAGCACTGCCGCATTACCTTATGTCTGAGGAGCGCGGAGTGCTGCCGCATTACCGATCCCACCGGAGCGCGCCCACCACTGAGAATGAGGAAGTGAATGATGGCCACCCACAACCACAGCTATGAAATGGCCAGAAAGGAAATTAGAGATAAAAGCACAGATGGAGGGATAGAAACTGAAGGAGGGTAGTTTAGAAATTAGAGATGTGTGCCAGACTCTATCGAAGGCCTTGATATGTCTAGTACAATAGAAAAGGTTTCACCAAAGCCCTGAAGGGAGGACATTCAACATACGCATGGAAAGTAATAATGATATAGCATTGTTTTTATATACGTGTGAAAGGTAATATCAAACTGAATAGGTTTTATAAAGAGAAAACACACTATTTTCCATTTTAGACACACACCCATACTCCCCAAAACAATAAAAATAAAAAAGTATATAAGCACACGGTGAAGTACACGCACACTATTATACATTATGTTAACCCGGCAACGACGAGAAAGATCATAAGAAGTTTTACTTGGCGAGGGCGGCAAAGCTCTTAAGAGGGAGGCCTAAAACAAACATTTAAACGGCCCCAGTAGCACTAAAAATTGTTTTTTTTTTTTTTTCCCTATACCTCATAGCACTCCTCCACATCCCATCCTTCCTCCCTTTCCCATCCCTCTTCAATTATCACCTATTTTCCCTGTTTTTCCCTAATTCGTTGGTATATTTTTGTGCTAACATTAGCAAACTGTGTGGAGGATGTGCTTACGTGCCTAGCGGGTGTGATACATAACCGAGAGTGTGTATTAGTAGGCTCAGTGTGGCTTGAGGCCCGTGGAGGGAGGGGTTGCCTCAATTTGCTCCATAATTCATGAATGGGCTGGTCCATGTATATTCGCGATTTTGACCAGAAAAATTATATTTTCACTTGTTTTATTGTTGTTACAAGTTACTATCTTCATAGTGAAGGTAAAATAGGCTCATATGAATAAGTAATATCAATATTTATCGTAAAATGACGATTATAGGCCTGAATGGAGCCTATATGCTCGCCCATGGGCATTGAGTTCAATACCCCTATCTCGCCGTTTATAGGTTAATGTAGAATTTGTGTGCAAAGTATTATACAACAAATGTTACACACACACACACGGAACGTGCTAGTCCAGTGGCTAAGGTGCTGAGCGCTATTTCAAAGTAAATTTCAGGGGCTCCCAGAATCCCAAATGTTTTATCAGCCAACCCGATGGAGAGGATTGTAAGGTGCTCCCTTCCATAGCCAAGCTGGGTATGTAATATGGTTGGAAACCTGGCACCTCACGGTCACTAAAGGTTGCCTGTAATCTCGTAGTTAACCCGTTAAGCGCGAGCTATTGGTAGTGCACACCCTGCCTCCAAGGGACGATATTAGGCTTCATTCCCGCCTAAAATTGTAATTTTACGAAAAATGTAGTTATTACTTATTCATAGCCACCTATTTTACGTTTAATATGAATATATTAACATGTAACGGCAATAAAACAAGTGGGAATAGTATTTAGGGGGTGAAAAAGACTAATTATTGCCGACCCTCCAGTCATGAAGTGTGAGGCGAACGAGACGTATACCCTCTCTCTTCGAGGCCTGGAGGCAGACTGAGGCCTCTCTCTCACTTATCTCTCTGCCCACGCACTCGATATGCGCAGGAGAACACCTTGGCAGGTTGGCGAGTTTGGCATGATAAATAAATTATCCAATCAAGCGAACCTCAGCAATGAGTTCTTCCCACTCCGAGGGGCCCCAGCGACGGAAGCAAGTATTACTTCAGAGGATATGAAAGATGTCATCCCAGTCAGCAGTACCAAGAGCCACAAGCGCCGCCGGCTGCAGGATCAGATGGCTGCACTGGAGAGATAGGACAGGTAACGTAGAACAGGTTATGATCGGGGCTGCACAATGGAGAGAAAACATTATACAGTGTAGGCCAAAGGATTAGAGGTTAGACATAATTATGTCAAGGATGTTGGGTTGACCTCCAAGGCGTCGATCCCGGACCGGGATAGGAGTAGGGTGCTGAACAAACTGCACCAGGTCATTTATGACAAAATACATGTATGTTTGTTCAAATGGTTGTTTAGTGAAATGAGAAGAGAACCATTGGCAGTAGCGAGCATTGAAATTCCCTAAGATGGAGATTTCTGACAAAATAAAATGTTGCTAGGATGTGTTACACTTTGATAAAACAGCTTCCCAGAAGCTGGGTGTGCTCAACCGCCTCCAGGGGTTCTTTACCCCTGTGCAGCTCCTTGCTCTGTACAGGGGCACAGTACGTCCATGTATTGAGTATTGTTCACACTTGTGGGGAGGATCCTTTCACACAGCACTCCTAGATAAAGTAGAAAAGAAAGCCTTCCGTATCATTAATTCACGTCCACTCACCAATTCTCGGTAGTCCCTCTCTCTTCGCCGCAATGTTGCATTTCTCTCACTATTCTACCATTATACAATAATCAGTGTTCTTCAGCGCTCTCTCAGTGTATACCACCCACCTTTCGTAGAACACGTAGCATTCGTCTTGCAACACAATCCTACCCCTACTCTGTGCAACTCTCCAACCCAAGAGTGAAACGATATTCTCAATCGTTCTTCTATTCAACAGCTGAGCTCTGGAACTCTCACCCAGAATCAGTTTTTCCTTCATCCTATGACTTATATTGCTTCAAACTCCGTGTGTCCAGGCATTTTGGCTCGGACGTCCCTTGATTTCGGCCCTGTCACTCTTTCAACTCTGGGGAAGACACTCGCCACAGGCAGTTCGGCCTTTTGTCTCCCTCATTTACATAAAACAAAACAAAATACAGAAATTTGAAGAACTTGGTAAAGTCAATAGAGTTATGGGAGAGATAGACACCACAGAAATATTTAGTTTGAGAGTGACAGGAAAGATTGATCCATATTGTTCAAAATTCAGAGGAACTTTATTCGAGAACATGCAAGCAAATGAGTTTGTTGTGCATATACACACAACATCCAACTTTGGCTTGTAAACTTCTAAGGGGGAAAAAGAAAAAGGATTGCTGTCAGTTGCTTCAGACACCTGAATCCTGGTGAGCAAAATATACTCCGGTTTGTTGGAGGAGAGGTGGTGGTCAACAGAGGAGAGGTTAGATAAAAAGGCCACAAATATTTCCAAAAATACTATAAACAGTGTCATGTCGTGATCCAGGACATTTGAAGGAGTCGTTAATCAAGGTAATGATTTAGATATGCTTTAACGGTCCCGTGCACCCTGGAGACTCGCAAGCTGGAATGGGAGTCATAATAATTTGTTCAGTTGTGTGTTATGTTGTCATGTATTGAAAACAAAAAGTACTATGTGCTCGAGTGGTGTAGTATTAATGGTAGGACATGTTAGCGAACACTAGCTGGATTAATCACTGTGCAAGTGAGACATACAGACAAATTCAGTAATAAAAGCCAGACAAATGAAACAGAAGTTTCAGCACTCCCTATCACACGCTAATAATCCTCCCCTGGGTACTGCCTTGCTCAATTTGTATCTACAATCTCCCACATGTGAGATCTATCCATCCCTTCAATAATAGGAAGGGTATACTAATTGACATGTTGTGCCCTTAGCAATATAAACTACTATTGGCACAGCTATGTTGGCATACCAGTCATTATGAATTGATAACATTTATAGTCCGTTATAATGGTATTACTTTCAGGGTATTTTAAGTTTTATATCAACTATTGTTCTGGGCGTTAAGGTGGCATCGGATGTACACGCTTTACCGGTAATTTGTCGGGGATTTGAGTATAAGGACTTCTGAAATTAGGCTTAACTGTTTCAAAATAGTATGGTGCATTGCTTTTCTGTTATTTTTGACGATTTTATTCAGATTAGTAAAGGTATATAGAAGTTAGAAGTTTAATTGAAATAGTCTTTACCCTATTCATTCCTACAGACCCTTCATAAACTTCATAAAATCGCGTAATAATAGCCAGAATAAATTGTCAACATACAACATCATCCTCAAGGGGTTAATAAGGATGCAGATTCCCAAAGTAAAGCGGGTATAACTCGGTAACTTGTATTGTCAATGTTCCATGGTCAACATTCTTCCCGCAACAGTTATGTGGTATTATATAAACGAAACGTAGTTTTACAAATATTCCCTCATATGAACAACTCTGTGAACGGAGAGGATATACAGTAGTGGCATTCGAAAAGGGAAACATTGGATTGAATGGTTTGCAGGAAATAATTGGAACACAACAGTAAACGAAATGTGAGCCGGGGTGAGCAGTGAATATAAATAAGAGATGACTATGGCGTGACTGAATGATGAATATGGCTTAAATGACTTATGAATATGTGAAGGGTGCGGATGAGTAAGACATGCATGAGAGGTAAATACTGTATGACATGGTTGAGGTCAGAATGTGACCGACTGAGTGGTACGTACTGTACGTGATGTGAATAATAGAGGAGTGAGGAATCAGATGTAAGTATTAAGTTAGTGGTGATTATGATATGCTTCAAAGATGAATATTACACAAGTTACCGATGACAATGATAGACAGGTAAAACTAAAGCGAATGGTTGTGTGGCAGGTATGGCCTTAATAAAAACGTAAACTTGGTAACGTTACTGTTGTATGGGATAGTGTGGAATTGAGTGAGAACTGAATAATGGACTAGTTTAGGTAAATAAGAGATGAAGCCATCAGGTTGGTGGCCAATTCACTCACTGCCCGCACACCACATATAATACAATCGGCTAATGTTAGCTACAACAAACACATTGAACTATGGTTGTACTGAGGTAGTTGCTCGACGTAGTTATAAACTCTTTGAACATGAAACGTCTTTCCTGAAATGAGAAGAGTAGAGGTAGCGGTCGAAAATAGTACTGTAGGTCTTTGCTTGACACTTCCTCCTGTGCCCTCCCAATCCTTCCCTGCAACACATTTATGTGATAAAGGAAAAACTCAGACAATTTGAGATAATGAATATTAACACACTATGCAAAGGAGTACTTAATTGAAAACGTTTCTCATATAGCTTCATCAGGCCAATCACATACATACTTATGGTGTATGTTATTGGCCTCATGAAGCCATATGTGATACGCTGTCAATAAAGTGTTTCTCCTCGTTTATATTCAATACATGTAAACATAGCCACAGTTCACAAAGCATACATTGTCCATATATCTTGACTGTATAACATAACGGTATTTAAAAGCTGAATAGTATATTATGAAGTCGGACATAATCATAATGATTATTATTTTTTTATTTTTTATTTTTTTTTCTATGTGATTGAGGGAGGCAAAAGGCATTACTGCCTATAGCGAGTGCCTCCCCCATAGTTGAAAGAGTGACAGGGCCAAAATCAAGGGACGTTCGAGCCAAAATGCCTGGACACACAGAGTTTGAAGCAATTTAAGTCATAGGAAGAGGGAAAGACTGATTCCGGGAAAGAGTTCCAGAGCTCAGCTGTTGAGTAGAAGAAAGTTTGAGAGTAACGTTTCACTCTTGGGTTGGAGAGTTGCACAGAGTAGGGGTGGGATTGAGTTGCAAGATGGGTACCGCGTGCCCTACGTAAAGGAGGTGGTATGCACTGGGATAGCTCTGAGGAACACTGATTATTATAGTAGTGATAGAATAGCGAGAGAGATGCAACATTGCGGCGGAGAGAGAGAAATTGCAGAGAGTTGGTGAGTGGACGGGAGTTAATGATACGAAAGGCCTTCCTTTCAACTTTGTCTAGGAGAGCGGTGTGAGAGGAACCTCCCCACACATGTGAACAATACTCAATACAAGGGCGCACTATGCCCCTGTACAGAACAAGAAGCTGTGCTGGGGAAAAGAACCCCCTAAGGCGGTTGAGCACACCCTGCTTCTGGGAGGCTGCCCTAGCAAGACTGGTAATATGGTCCTTCCAAATGAGAGCAGAAGAAAAAGAGACACCAAGAATATTGAGAGAAGATGAAAGGTTGATTTTTGTATTGTTGAAGAATAAGGGATAGTCCGCTGGGAGATCCTGACGGGTAGATAGATGGAGAAATTGGGTTTTGGAAGCATTAAAGTTAACAAGGCTTTCTCTGCCCCAATTGGAAATGGTATTTAGATCAGAATTTAAGAGTTCTATGGCTTCATTACATTTGTCGTTGAGGAATTGCTGGCTGGGGCGTTCTGAAAAACTAATGGAGTAGTGTAAGTAGTTGTCTGCGTATGAATGGATGGGAATTAAGGTACAGTTAAGGAGATCATTTATAAAAATTAGAAAGAGAATAGGAGATAGGACAGAGCCCTGAGGAACACCGGAGTTTATAGGGTGAGGAAGTGAACAATGGCCGTCCACAACCGCGGCTATGGAACGGCCGGAAAGGAAATTAGAGACAAAGGCACAGATGGAGGGATAGAAACCGAAGGAGGGTAGTTTAGAAATTAAAGATTTATGCCAGACTATATCGAAGGCTTTTGATATGTCTAGTGCAATAGAAAAAGTCTCACCGAAGTCCCGAAAGGAGGATGACCAAGAGTTAGTAAGATATGAAAGAAGATCACCAGTAGAGCAACCCTTAAGGAAGGCATACTGACGATCTGAGAGCAGATTATGAGAAGAGAAATGCTTAAGAAATTTGGAAGCAAGAATAGTTTCAAAAACTTTAGAAAGACAAGAGATGAGAGCAATTGGACGATAGTTGGAGGGTTGAGAGCGGTCACCCTTCTTTGGGACAGGTTGAATGTGAGAAAACTTCCAGCATGAAGGGAAGACGTTAGAGGATAGACAGAGACGAAAGAGTTTGCCTAGGCAGGGAGTCAGCACGGAAGCACAGTTTTTGAGAACAACAGGAGGAACACCGTCCGGACCGTACGCCTTATTAGTGTTAAGCCCAGAGAGGGTAGAAAGTACATCTTTAGAAGAGATTAGGATATTAGGCATAAGTAAGAGAGAGGAGGGCGGAAAGGGAGGAATAGCACCGGAATCATCCAAGGTGGAGTTTCTAGCAAAAGTTTGAGCGAAGAGTTAACCTTTGTTAGAGGAAGAAGTGATGGTTGTGCCATCAGAGTGGGAAAGGGGAGGGAAAGACGAGGAAGAGAAATTGTTGGAGAGGTTTTTGGCTAGATGCCAGAAAGCTTGGGAAGAGCTAGAGCTGGATAGTTCAGTGCATTTATTATTGATGAAAGAGTGTTTGGCAAGTCGAAGAACAGATTTGGCTTGATTCCGGGCAGAAACATAAGAAGAATGAGAGTCTTGAGTTTTAAGGCGTCGGTACCGTTTGAATGCTTCCTCCTTATTGCGGACAGCAGTAGAACAGGCGTGAGTAAACCAAGATTTTTTAGCATTAGTCTGAGAGAAAGAGAATGGAATGTATGCTTCCATGCCCGATAGGATTACCTCGGTAATGCGTTCAGTACTCTCCGAGGGTCCCCGGCCACGGAAGCAGAAATCATTCCATGGGAAATCAAAGAAGTACTGCCGGAGAGCCTCCCAGTCAGCAGCGCCAAAGTGCCACAAGCGCCGCCGGCTAGGAGGATCGGGTGGCCGTACTGGAGAGATAGGACAGGTGACAGAGATAAGTTTATGGTCATAGGAGCCCAGGGGAGAGAAAAGATCGACAGTATAAGAAGAAGGGTTAGAAGTTAGAAACAAGTCAAGAATGTTGGGCCGATCTCCGATGCGATCCGGGATATGGGTGGGTTGCTGAACTAACTGCTCTAGGTCACTTCCCAAACTTGACTACTTCCTTTAACGTGACGATAGTGCGTTGTTATAATATTATGTGCGATTAGTTTGCTTGGGAAACAGATTAACTTGCTCATGTAGTAATGTACACCCTATGTGGTGGATTGTGTTCTTTTATTTAATAATTTTCATTTTAGTAAGCGTTGTTTCCACATAGCGATTTTGATAATTTAATTTGACTTTATATTGTCCTTGTCCCAATTTTGGTTTGTTTAGTTGCAAGTTTTACATTTTAATTAAATGATAGAAAAGACGTAGGCTTGTTCACCAGGTGGATCAGCAGTGTGAGAGGAGAGCCATTGGCGGTGGTGAACGTTGAAATCTCCTAAGATGGAGATTTCTGAGAAAGGAGAAATGGATAGAATGTGTTCCACTGTACAGTTTAGATAGTCAAAGAATTTGGGAAAGGTGGTAGAGTTAGGGGAAAGATAGACAGCACAGAAATATTTAGTAAGAGAATGACAGGAAAGTTTGAGCCATAAAGTTGAGAATTCAGAGGAGTCGAAATCGGGAACACGAGAGCAAGTGAGTTTGTTGTGCACATATGCACAACATCCGCCTTTGGCTTTGAAACTAGGATAGAGAAAGTAGGAGGATACAGAGAAGGGGCTGCTGGATGTTGCTACAGACACCTAAGTTTCGGTGAGGAAGAGAAGATCAGGTTTGTAGGAGGAGAGATGGTGCTCAACAGAGTGAAAGTTAGAGGAAAGTCCACGAATGTTGCAGAAATTAATAGAAAGAGTAACAGGCCGAGGTCCAGGTAATTGTGTGGGGTCGTCAGGGGATGGTCATATACTCATATATGGTCATATACTCATATTATCATATACTCATAATATGCCATTTTGTCATTCTATTAAAATTTCTATTTGTTATCAATATACAGTTAGAGGGCAAATTATTCTATACAATTAAACTAACCTCTGCATGCCCCATTTTTGTAACTGTTTTAGTATTTGCGTGCACCTTTTCCTTTACAGTATTCCTTCATTCTTGCACTTTTTGCGCAACTTTCCTTCAAATATCATGAATCAATCCCATTTGTATATTCTTACGTTCCTCTTGTCGTTAAGTCATACACACAGTCATATCTCCATTCATTAACTTCCTTTATACATTGTCACCCACCTTTGCACATTTTCACATACCTCCACAATTAGGAGCACGTATTTTGGTTTTCTTCAACCTCTTCTCACCTCATATTGGACCAGAGACATGCTCTTCGACGATGTTTAGTGGGGAAAACAATGTTTGTTGAAACAAAATTAATGTTGCAGCATAAGAACATACCTCAGGCTGATCAGTGCCCAGAGTATGAGTCACTTCTGAGTCGCCTTGGCCATTCCACAGCTGAAACCGTCAGCCTATTTTGAGCCTTAGAAAAAGTTTATAGGGATTGTACACCAGGTTTCAGACACTGTAAATGTGTTTAGAGGGCCAATCGCCACATAAATGTGCAAGTTGAATACTCATTAGACTGTTTTCCTTCATTTCTTGATATTTTGAATCCATTAACCCTTAAAGATCGGGGTCGGACTTAAGTCCGGTTCCAATTTGCAGCAAGTTAGGAGCATTATTAAGGCTTTTAAAGGGTTAAAATCGAGTGCAAATGGCCGGGAGCGCAGCGGGCCAGACAGCCGACTCCCAGGGCTTACCGCCGCCCATTAACTCATGTTCCCTGTGTTCTCGAGAGGCCGGCAGTGTAGCCAGTAGTGAGCATAGCTGGGAAAAATATGCCGCTATACGCTAAGCTCCCATGTTACTGGTATCACTGTATGAGAACCACGAGTGCTATGTAGCTCGTTCTGGTCTCATTTTGAAGCTTTTAGCACCTAGTTTTTTGCTAAAAAATTTTTTTTCATGCAGATACTTGATTTATCATGCAGGAGGGCCTGAATATGCCCAAATAAGCCCAAAACCCCCCGCTAGACAAGGGTTAAAAACCATCGCCGTTGCAAAATATTCCGATGCATATTATCAGCTCATTATCAGCAACAGGGGTGGTGTCAGAGAGAGAGAGAGAGAGACAGAGACAAAGAGAGAGAGAGAGAGAGGCTATGCCACATTCAATACAGGGAGATGGAGAGTAAATATGTATGGAAATGTGATAACATTAATGTATAACTGGTGACAATGTCATTACACAAAGAACCACTCATTCTTCACCATATAATACCATACTTCCAACACTCACATACAAGCTCATACATACATGATATACACATATCAATCACATTAACATATGATAGCCCTCCAACATGTTATTTGTAATACCTAAACAAAATACAAAATATTTGCAACGATTCCCACAATCTCATTCTTCCTATGTTTCTGCCCGGAATCATGCCAAATCTGTTCTTCAACTTGCCAAGCACTCTTTCATCAATAATAAATGCACTGAACTATCCAACTCTAGCTCTTCCCAAGCATCTAGCCAAAAACCTCTCCAACAACTTTTCCTCCTCGTCTTTCCCTCCCCTTTTCCACTCTGATGGCACAACCATCACTTCTTCCTCTGACAAAGCTGAACTCTTTGCTCAAACTTTTGCCAGAAACTCTACCTTGGATGATTCCGGTGCTATTCCTCCCTCTCCACCCCCCTCACTCCTACTTATGCCTAATATCCTAATCTCTTCTAAAGATGTACTTTCTACCCTCTCTGGGCTTAATACTAAAAAGGCGTACGGTCTGGACGGTGTTCCTCCTGTTGTACTTAAAAACTGTGCTTCCGTGCTGACCCCCTGCCTAGGCAAACTCTTTCGTCGCTGTCGCTCCTCTAACGTCTTTCCTTCTTGCTGGAAGTTTGCTCTCATTCAACCTGTCCCAAAGAAGGGTGACCGCTCTCAGCCCTCCAACTATCGTCCAATTGCTCTCATCTCTTAAGTTTTTTAAACTATTCTTGCTTCCAAATGTCTTAAGCATTTCTCTTCTCATAATCTGCTCTCAGATTGCCAGTATGGCTTCCTTAGGGGTCGCTCTACTGGTGATCTTCTTGCAAATCTTACTAACTCTTGGTCATCCAACTTTCGGGACTTCGGTGAGACTTTTTCTGTTGCACTAGACATATCGAAGGCCCTCAATAGAGTCTGGCACAAATCTTTAATTTCCAAACTGCCCTCCTTCGGTTCCTGTCCCTCCATCTGTGCCTTTGTCTCTAATTTCCTTTCCGGCCGTTCCATAGCTGCGGTTGTGGACGGCCATCACTCATTTCCTCATCCTATCAACTCTGGTGTTCCTCAGGGTTCTGTCTTATCTTCTATTCTCTTTCTAATTTTCATAAATGATCTTCTCAACTTTACATCCAGTCCCATCCATTCATATGCAGACGACTCTACTTTACACCACTCAATTAGTTTTCCAGAACGCTCCCAGCCAGCAGTCCCTCAAAAGTAAACGTAATGAAGGCATAAAATGCTTATCTTCTGATCTTGCTACTATTTCCAATTGGGGTAGAGAAGACCTTGTTGCATTTAATGCTTCTGAAACTCAATTTATCCATCTTACTACCCGTCAGGAACCTCCAGAGGACTATCCCTTATTCTTCAACACTACAAATATCAACCCTTCATCTTCCCTCAATGTTCTCAGTGTCTCTTTTTCTTCTGCTCTCACCTGGAAAGACCATATTACCAGTCTCGCTAAGGCTGCCTCCCAGAAGCTGGGTGTGCTCAACTGCCTCAAGGGGTTCTTTACCCCTGCGCAGATTCTTGCTCTGTACAGGGGCACAGTGCGTCCTTGTATTGAGTATTGTTCACATGTGTGGGGAGGATCCTCTCACACCGCACTCCTAGATAAAGTAGAAAGGAAAGCCTTTCGTATCATTAACTCCCGTCCACTCACCAACTCTCTCCAATCTCTCTCTCTTCGCCGCAATGTTGCATCTCTCTCACTATTCTATCGCTACTACAATAATCAGTGTTCCTCGGAGCTTTCCCAGTGTATACCACCTCCTCTATGTAGGATACGTAGTACACACCTTGCAACACAATCCCACCCCTACTCCGTGCAACTCTCCAACCCAAAAGTGAAATGCTATTCTCAGACTTTCTCCCAGAATCAGTCTTTCCCTCTTCCTATGACTTATATTGCTTCAAACTCTGTTGTGTCCAGGCATTTTAGCTCGAACGTCCCTTGATTTCGGCCTGTCACTCTTTGAAATCTGGGGGAGGCACTCGTTGCAGGCAGTTATGCCTTTTGCCTCCCTCATTCACATAGAAAAAAAATAAAATAAATAAATAACCTTCCCCCACCGAGACACCGACCCATCAACTAAACGACCATCTGGCTACAGTTTATGGGTCATTATGATTCCTCCACTGGGCTCTGTAGTGCCATAATAACTGAACCCCCTGCAGTAACCCTCAGTTATCATACCAACACTGGGCTCTGTAGTGCCATAATAACTGAACCCCCTGCAGTAACCCTCAGTTATCATACCAACACTGGGCTCTGTAGTACCATAATTACTGAACCCCCTGCAGTAACCCTCAGTTATCATACCAACACTGGGCTCTGTAATACCATAATAACTGAACCCCCTGCAGTAACCCTCAGTTATCATACCAACACTGGGCTCTGTAGTACCATAATAACTGAACCCCCTGCAGTAACCCCTCAGTTATCATACCAACACTGGGCTCTGTAGTGCCATAATAACTGAACCCCCTGCAGTAACCCTCAGTTATCATACCAACACTGGGCTCTGTAGTACCATAATAACTGAACCCCCTGCAGTAACCCTCAGTTATCATACCAACACTGGGCTCTGTAATACCATAATAACTGAACCCCCTGCAGTAACCCTCAGTTATCATACCAACACTGGGCTCTGTAATACCATAATAACTGAACCCCCTGCAGTAACCCTCAGTTATCATACCAACACTGGGCTCTGTAGTACCATAATAACTGAACCCCCTGCAGTAACCCTCAGTTATCATACCAACACTGGGCTCTGTAGTGCCATAATAACTGAACCCCCTGCAGTAACCCTCAGTTATCATACCAACACTGGGCTCTGTAGTACCATAATAACTGAACCCCCTGCAGTAACCCTCAGTTATCATACCAACACTGGGCTCTGTAATACCATAATAACTGAACCCCCTGCAGTAACCCTCAGTTATCATACCAACACTGGGCTCTGTAATACCATAATAACTGAACCCCCTGCAGTAACCCTCAGTTATCATACCAACACTGGGCTCTGTAATACCATAATAACTGAACCCCCTGCAGTAACCCTCAGTTATCATACCAACACTGGGCTCTGTAGTACCATAATAACTGAACCCCCTGCAGTAACCCTCAGTTATCATACCAACACTGGGCTCTGTAATACCATAATAACTGAACCCCCTGCAGTAACCCTCAGTTATCATACCAACACTGGGCTCTGTAGTACCATAATACTGAACCCCCTGCAGTAACCCTCAGTTATCATACCAACACTGGGCTCTGTAGTACCATAATAACTGAACCCCCTGCAGTAACCCTCAGTTATCATACCAACACTGGGCTCTGTAGTACCATAATTACTGAACCCCCTGCAGTAACCCTCAGTTATCATACCAACACTGGGCTCTGTAATACCATAATAACTGAACCCCCTGCAGTAACCCTCAGTTATCATACCAACACTGGGCTCTGTAGTACCATAATAACTGAACCCCCTGCAGTAACCCTCAGTTATCATACCAACACTGGGCTCTGTAATACCATAATAACTGAACCCCCTGCAGTAACCTCAGTTATCATACCAACACTGGGCTCTGTAGTACCATAATAACTGAACCCCCTGCAGTAACCCTCAGTTATCATACCAACACTGGGCTCTGTAATACCATAATAACTGAACCCCCTATGGTCACCCTCAGTTATCATACCAACACTGGGCTCTGTAATACCATAATAACTGAACCCCCTGCAGTAACCCTCAGTTATCATACCAACACTGGGCTCTGTAATACCATAATAACTGAACCCCCTGCAGTAACCCTCAGTTATCATACCAACACTGGGCTCTGTAGTACCATAATAACTGAACCCCCTATGGTCACCCTCAGTTATCATACCAACACTGGGCTCTGTAATACCATAATAACTGAACCCCCTGCAGTAACCCTCAGTTATCATACCAACACTGGGCTCTGTAGTACCATAATAACTGAACCCCCTATGGTCACCCTCAGTTATCATACCAACACTGGGCTCTGTAGTACCATAATAACTGAACCCCCTGCAGTAACCCTCAGTTATCATACCAACACTGGGCTCTGTAGTACCATAATAACTGAACCCCCTGCAGTAACCCTCAGTTATCATACCAACACTGGGCTCTGTAGTACCATAATAACTGAACCCCCTGCAGTAACCCTCAGTTATCATACCAACACTGGGCTCTGTAATACCATAATAACTGAACCCCCTGCAGTAACCCTCAGTTATCATACCAACACTGGGCTCTGTAGTACCATAATAACTGAACCCCCTGCAGTAACCCTCAGTTATCATACCAACACTGGGCTCTGTAATACCATAATAACTGAACCCCCTGCAGTAACCCTCAGTTATCATACCAACACTGGGCTCTGTAATACCATAATAACTGAACCCCCTGCAGTAACCCTCAGTTATCATACCAACACTGGGCTCTGTAGTACCATAATAACTGAACCCCCTGCAGTAACCCTCAGTTATCATACCAACACTGGGCTCTGTAATACCATAATAACTGAACCCCCTGCAGTAACCCTCAGTTATCATACCAACACTGGGCTCTGTAATACCATAATAACTGAACCCCCTGCAGTAACCCTCAGTTATCATACCAACACTGGGCTCTGTAGTACCATAATAACTGAACCCCCTGCAGTAACCCTCAGTTATCATACCAACACTGGGCTCTGTAGTACCATAATAACTGAACCCCCTGCAGTAACCCTCAGTTATCATACCAACACTGGGCTCTGTAGTACCATAATAACTGAACCCCCTGCAGTAACCCTCAGTTATCATACCAACACTGGGCTCTGTAGTACCATAATAACTGAACCCCCTGCAGTAACCCTCAGTTATCATACCAACACTGGGCTCTGTAGTACCATAATAACTGAACCCCCTGCAGTAACCCTCAGTTATCATACCAACACTGGGCTCTGTAGTACCATAATAACTGAACCCCCTGCAGTAACCCTCAGTTATCATACCAACACTGGGCTCTGTAGTACCATAATAACTGAACCCCCTGCAGTAACCCTCAGTTATCATACCAACACTGGGCTCTGTAGTACCATAATAACTGAACCCCCTGCAGTAACCCTCAGTTATCATACCAACACTGGGCTCTGTAGTACCATAATAACTGAACCCCCTGCAGTAACCCTCAGTTATCATACCAACACTGGGCTCTGTAATACCATAATAACTGAACCCCCTGCAGTAACCCTCAGTTATCATACCAACACTGGGCTCTGTAATACCATAATAACTGAACCCCCTGCAGTAACCCTCAGTTATCATACCAACACTGGGCTCTGTAGTACCATAATAACTGAACCCCCTGCAGTAACCCTCAGTTATCATACCAACACTGGGCTCTGTAATACCATAATAACTGAACCCCCTGCAGTAACCCTCAGTTATCATACCAACACTGGGCTCTGTAATACCATAATAACTGAACCCCCTGCAGTAACCCTCAGTTATCATACCAACACTGGGCTCTGTAATACCATAATAACTGAACCCCCTGCAGTAACCCTCAGTTATCATACCAACACTGGGCTCTGTAATACCATAATAACTGAACCCCCTGCAGTAACCCTCAGTTATCATACCAACACTGGGCTCTGTAATACCATAATAACTGAACCCCCTGCAGTAACCCTCAGTTATCATACCAACACTGGGCTCTGTAATACCATAATAACTGAACCCCCTGCAGTAACCCTCAGTTATCATACCAACACTGGGCTCTGTAATACCATAATAACTGAACCCCCTGCAGTAACCCTCAGTTATCATACCAACACTGGGCTCTGTAATACCATAATAACTGAACCCCCTGCAGTAACCCTCAGTTATCATACCAACACTGGGCTCTGTAATACCATAATAACTGAACCCCCTGCAGTAACCCTCAGTTATCATACCAACACTGGGCTCTGTAATACCATAATAACTGAACCCCCTGCAGTAACCCTCAGTTATCATACCAACACTGGGCTCTGTAATACCATAATAACTGAACCCCCTGCAGTAACCCTCAGTTATCATACCAACACTGGGCTCTGTAATACCATAATAACTGAACCCCCTGCAGTAACCCTCAGTTATCATACCAACACTGGGCTCTGTAATACCATAATAACTGAACCCCCTGCAGTAACCCTCAGTTATCATACCAACACTGGGCTCTGTAGTACCATAATAACTGAACCCCCTGCAGTAACCCTCAGTTATCATACCAACACTGGGCTCTGTAGTACCATAATAACTGAACCCCCTGCAGTAACCCTCAGTTATCATACCAACACTGGGCTCTGTAATACCATAATAACTGAACCCCCTGCAGTAACCCTCAGTTATCATACCAACACTGGGCTCTGTAATACCATAATAACTGAACCCCCTGCAGTAACCCTCAGTTATCATACCAACACTGGGCTCTGTAGTACCATAATAACTGAACCCCCTGCAGTAACCCTCAGTTATCATACCAACACTGGGCTCTGTAATACCATAATAACTGAACCCCCTGCAGTAACCCTCAGTTATCATACCAACACTGGGCTCTGTAATACCATAATAACTGAACCCCCTGCAGTAACCCTCAGTTATCATACCAACACTGGGCTCTGTAATACCATAATAACTGAACCCCCTGCAGTAACCCTCAGTTATCATACCAACACTGGGCTCTGTAGTACCATAATAACTGAACCCCCTGCAGTAACCCTCAGTTATCATACCAACACTGGGCTCTGTAATACCATAATAACTGAACCCCCTGCAGTAACCCTCAGTTATCATACCAACACTGGGCTCTGTAATACCATAATAACTGAACCCCCTGCAGTAACCCTCAGTTATCATACCAACACTGGGCTCTGTAATACCATAATAACTGAACCCCCTGCAGTAACCCTCAGTTATCATACCAACACTGGGCTCTGTAATACCATAATAACTGAACCCCCTGCAGTAACCCTCAGTTATCATACCAACACTGGGCTCTGTAATACCATAATAACTGAACCCCCTGCAGTAACCCTCAGTTATCATACCAACACTGGGCTCTGTAATACCATAATAACTGAACCCCCTGCAGTAACCCTCAGTTATCATACCAACACTGGGCTCTGTAATACCATAATAACTGAACCCCCTGCAGTAACCCTCAGTTATCATACCAACACTGGGCTCTGTAATACCATAATAACTGAACCCCCTGCAGTAACCCTCAGTTATCATACCAACACTGGGCTCTGTAATACCATAATAACTGAACCCCCTGCAGTAACCCTCAGTTATCATACCAACACTGGGCTCTGTAATACCATAATAACTGAACCCCCTGCAGTAACCCTCAGTTATCATACCAACACTGGGCTCTGTAGTACCATAATAACTGAACCCCCTGCAGTAACCCTCAGTTATCATACCAACACTGGGCTCTGTAATACCATAATAACTGAACCCCCTGCAGTAACCCTCAGTTATCATACCAACACTGGGCTCTGTAATACCATAATAACTGAACCCCCTGCAGTAACCCTCAGTTATCATACCAACACTGGGCTCTGTAATACCATAATAACTGAACCCCCTGCAGTAACCCTCAGTTATCATACCAACACTGGGCTCTGTAATACCATAATAACTGAACCCCCTGCAGTAACCCTCAGTTATCATACCAACACTGGGCTCTGTAATACCATAATAACTGAACCCCCTGCAGTAACCCTCAGTTATCATACCAACACTGGGCTCTGTAATACCATAATAACTGAACCCCCTGCAGTAACCCTCAGTTATCATACCAACACTGGGCTCTGTAATACCATAATAACTGAACCCCCTGCAGTAACCCTCAGTTATCATACCAACACTGGGCTCTGTAATACCATAATAACTGAACCCCCTGCAGTAACCCTCAGTTATCATACCAACACTGGGCTCTGTAATACCATAATAACTGAACCCCCTGCAGTAACCCTCAGTTATCATACCAACACTGGGCTCTGTAATACCATAATAACTGAACCCCCTGCAGTAACCCTCAGTTATCATACCAACACTGGGCTCTGTAGTACCATAATAACTGAACCCCCTGCAGTAACCCTCAGTTATCATACCAACACTGGGCTCTGTAATACCATAATAACTGAACCCCCTGCAGTAACCCTCAGTTATCATACCAACACTGGGCTCTGTAGTACCATAATAACTGAACCCCCTGCAGTAACCCTCAGTTATCATACCAACACTGGGCTCTGTAATACCATAATAACTGAACCCCCTGCAGTAACCCTCAGTTATCATACCAACACTGGGCTCTGTAATACCATAATAACTGAACCCCCTGCAGTAACCCTCAGTTATCATACCAACACTGGGCTCTGTAATACCATAATAACTGAACCCCCTGCAGTAACCCTCAGTTATCATACCAACACTGGGCTCTGTAATACCATAATAACTGAACCCCCTGCAGTAACCCTCAGTTATCATACCAACACTGGGCTCTGTAATACCATAATAACTGAACCCCCTGCAGTAACCCTCAGTTATCATACCAACACTGGGCTCTGTAATACCATAATAACTGAACCCCCTGCAGTAACCCTCAGTTATCATACCAACACTGGGCTCTGTAATACCATAATAACTGAACCCCCTGCAGTAACCCTCAGTTATCATACCAACACTGGGCTCTGTAATACCATAATAACTGAACCCCCTGCAGTAACCCTCAGTTATCATACCAACACTGGGCTCTGTAATACCATAATAACTGAACCCCCTGCAGTAACCCTCAGTTATCATACCAACACTGGGCTCTGTAATACCATAATAACTGAACCCCCTGCAGTAACCCTCAGTTATCATACCAACACTGGGCTCTGTAATACCATAATAACTGAACCCCCTGCAGTAACCCTCAGTTATCATACCAACACTGGGCTCTGTAATACCATAATAACTGAACCCCCTGCAGTAACCCTCAGTTATCATACCAACACTGGGCTCTGTAATACCATAATAACTGAACCCCCTGCAGTAACCCTCAGTTATCATACCAACACTGGGCTCTGTAATACCATAATAACTGAACCCCCTGCAGTAACCCTCAGTTATCATACCAACACTGGGCTCTGTAATACCATAATAACTGAACCCCCTGCAGTAACCCTCAGTTATCATACCAACACTGGGCTCTGTAATACCATAATAACTGAACCCCCTGCAGTAACCCTCAGTTATCATACCAACACTGGGCTCTGTA
>JBAKBP010033192.1:0-22168 GCA_037953745.1 Lithodes maja
GTGTTCTTGCTTAGAGTGGTTCATATCCATACCCTCTAATTGTTTGTACGGTGGTGCTAATAAGTCATGTCTAAGCTATCATTACGTTTGGCTCGCTCTGTGCTGTATTAGTCTATGTATCTTGGTATTAATGTCTGTCAGATGTTGAATAGGGTGGGTAAAAGTGTAGGAACATGGTTGTATATCTCACTCAAAAAGAAGAAATAATTTGTAAATATTTATCTTACCAATTATTTAAGCCGATTGTACTCTGTGTAACTAAATGACTAAGAAAATTCGTTGCTAAGATAACACTATTTAGTTGACGGTAGTATTAAATTGTTTTGTAATAAATACATCAACGTATGAATTAGATAAAATAATATTTAATCTTTATGACTACGAACATTATTCCTGTTAATCAGCTGAATGCATTAGATGAAAGTTAGCTAAACTAGAATAAAAATGGTGCAATTAATCGCAGTGCTAAATCATCTTTCTCTCACTACCTCCACCTCCCTCCTTCCTAGTATATAAGATAGTCATCTATGGTTGGAGGCTGTCAGACGTACATACATGTACACTGATATATGACCGTACATGCACAACGCAGCTATGATGTACACACACACACACACACACACACACACACACACACACACACACACACACACACACACACACACACACACCAGGTGCCCTAGACCATATTTGGCTTTCTAACGGGACCTTTGTAAACATTGGATTCCATCCTTGATGCCCCGTGCTCTCTCTCTCTCTCTCTCTCTCTCTCTCTCTCTCTCTCTCTCTCTCTCTCTCTCTCTCTCTCTCTCTTCTCTCTCTCTCTCAATGAATCGGAAGAAAGACAACAATGTTGTATGTGTACATTGTCATGTTTATAGGAATAGTATCATATGTAAATTACATGCTTGTTTAGAGTACTGCGGTTTTGAAAATTTCCAATTATAGTTAGGCTGTCTGTATTGTAAAATTAAAATGGAAAATTCATAATATCATTAATACAGCACAAAATAATATTCTAGAAGGCAACTGCACTAAGTATAGATGAGTAACTACAAACAGTTTTCTTGCATTATACAACTTATCGTAACCGGAAAACGCAATTATTTATTTCACACTAATTCAATGTGTCAAATTATTAGGCGGAGCATAATAATTATTATTATTTTTTTTATTGGAGTTAATTACTCTCTAACACAAATCCAGCTAGAAATATACAATATTAATAATAATACCGTATGTTTTTTTTATAAATTATATAACTATTGTTTTTCGACATCTAGTGGTAAGTGACAATTATTTTTTTTTCAAAATAGGAAGTTCACGAATGTTCTTTAAAACATAAATATATATAGATACATGCATTACTTACGCATTAATATAGTAATTGATTGTTCGGAGGATGATGGCATAGTTATTTGTCCGTATTTTTTCAGGTTTCGTTTTTAAGTTACTGTTTTCTAATTATATTTATTTCTATTTCAGGTATGTTCGTGGACTTTGTGAAAAGAGAATGATGAAGGTAAGGATTTAGTTTCTGCAGTTTTTTCATTCATTATTACTAGAAGTTGTTTCCAACCGGTTGTTTCAAGACAATTTCCTGGATTGCTGAATCAACTAAATAAATACTCGTAATCATTCGTATATACTGTAGTGTATATACTGTAGTGTATATACTGTAGTGTATATACTGTAATGTATATACAGTATATGATGTGGAACTCCACAGGAAGAGAAAGAAGACGCATGAGTTTCGTGAATCATTGTTTCCCTGTTTGCATAAGGCAACCACAAGATGGCATAGACATTTTTATAAGTGACTGTACATTAGTTAGTGAAAATAGGACTTCAAAGGCTATCAACCCTACTGGATTATTAAGCACAGCAAACGAGTGGAAGCTACCTGCACTGCTGTTTGCCGATGATACAGTTCTGATGAGCGATAGTGAATGGGAGTTGCAGGGTCTGGTAAATCTGTTTGGAACAGTGTGTGAAAAACAGAATCTGAAGGTAAATGCGGGGTTACGGTCTTTGAAAGAGGTGCAGCCACAGAGTGTGAGGTGAGGTTGAACAGTCAGGATATGGAGAATTTCTATCTATCTATCTATCTATTGCCTGACGCCGTGATCCCCGAAGGGGTGGCCACGAACGAACCGCCCCCATGCACCTCTGTCCCCAGTCAGTCGACGCCCCTCCCCCCAACCAGCACCGCCTTCATTCATGTAGTTCCTCACTCCATCCTTCCACCTCATATTCGGTCTACCTCTCCCCCTCTGTCCCTCCACCTCGCTCTCGTACACCCTCTTAGTCATTCTCTCGCTTTCCATACGTTCCATATGGCCGAACCATCTCAAGTTGTTCCTTTTCACACTTTCCAGCACATCTACCTCCACACCACACCTCCTTCTTACTTCCTCATTAGTCTGTCTATCCCTCCATGTAATTCCGCACGCACTCCTTAAGTAATTCATTTCCACTGCTCTCACTCTTGGTCTGAGTCTCTCAACCAACGTCCATGCTTCGCTTCCGTAAGTCAGTGTCGGGATTACCACACTGTCATGCAAGGACTTCTTCACTTCCATACTGACCACCCTATTTCTTGTTACTGCTTTTAGCGTTCCTAAATGGAGAATTTCAGCTCATTTAAGTATTTGGGCAGTGTGTTGAGTAAAGGTGAGTTACTTGAGAAGTGCGTGTGAAGTTACATGGAGGGATAGACAGACGAATGAGGAAGTAAGAGAGAAGTGTGGTGTGGATGTAGATGTGCTGGAAGGTGTGAAAAGGAACACCTTGAGATGGTTCGGCCATATGGAACGTATGGGAAGCGAGAGAATGACTAAGAGAGTGTACAGAGCCAGGTGGAAGGACAGAGAGGGAGAAGTAGACCAAATGAGAGGCGGAAGGATGGAGTGAAGGCGGTGCTGGATGGGAGGAGGGGCGTCGACTGACTGGGGACAGAGGTGCATGGGGGCGTGTTCGTTCGTGGCCACCCCTTCGGGAATCACGGCGTCCGGCAATAGATAGATAGATAAATAGACTTAAAGTCAGGAACAACGTCAGGAATGGTGCCCCTTTTCGAGAACTTCATTCCCTTTGAGACTGTATACCTAACCTTCACTACTTTTATTTATCTCTACTGTCTACACCAGTCTTCGCGGCCCTTTTAATCAGTCTCACTGTACTACCAATTATCCCACCTCATTATGTTGCCCTTTAGTTGTATATTTATCTCAGAAGCCTGCCAATCATTATTAATTAAGTAATTACCACATCTGACCTTATAGTTAACCTAGAACCTCGTATATCTCTCTCGCTCCTTAAATCAGTGCCACTAACTACCTAATAACTTTGTTACGTGCCTCACAGGAGGAGGCAGTAAAAGGCTGGAGGCCAGTGGGGGGGGGGGGGGATAGTAGTGGTCCAAGACTATAATTGAATGTTGAAGGCAGAGAGAGGGTCTAACAAGATGATAAAGCTATGTAGGAATGTGGTGTGTGTGCGTGTGTGTGTGTGTGTGTGTGTGTGTGTGTGTGTGTGTGTGTGTGTGTGTGTGTGTGTGTGTGTGTGTGTGTGTGTGTGTTGTATATTTGAGTTATAAGAGCTAAGGATATATATTAACTTCTAAATAGCATGGTGGTAATGCGAAACTAAAATAGAACTATGTATGAATGTATGTGTGTGTGTGTGTGTGTGTGTGTGTGTGTGTGTGTGTGTGTGTGTGTGTGTGTGTGTGTGTGTATGTTCTAAATTAGGGTTATACGAACTAAGGATATATTTAACGTCTGAGTAATGAGATAATAATATAGAACATTGTAGGAATATGATTTGTGTGGTGGGTTGTGGACGAGGTCGGGTGGGGGCCAATCGTCTACACACAGCAATAACTACTGATGGATATATTGTATGTCCCTAAATATTGTAGTAGATGCTGTTATTAAAAATAGATTATCAGTAGGTTTAGGGATATTTCGTAGCGAGGCCGTTCTATATGTTCTGTGCTCCATGAATATTCTTTCCTCTCACTTAAACATTAGGCTACCATAGTGCGGTGGGAATTTGAACATGATTAGATTAATATCCAGTATTCGAGAATGGATAATAAGTCGTAGAATTTTACTTGGTTGTGAGGTGCAAGGATGGAGTTGGGAGGTATTATAGGTATATGAGTGAGTGATGTTGAGTGGGAGGAGGGGCGCCGGTCGACAGACGATAAAGATGCATGAAGGCGATTCATTTGGGCCACCACTTCGGGGATCAAGGCGTCTGCCAATAGATAGATAGATAGGTTATTATGATCTTGGTATCATAACCCTTGGTATCTTGGTCTTCTGGTCAACCTAATTGAGTGTAAATTTCATATGCTATTTTATGTTGTTGTATATATTCGAGCTCTGTCTCGAGTCGGCCACCCCAAGCTATGGGGCATGTGCCTGAGTATATACATACATACATACATACATACATTATGAGAAGCTATGCCAGAAGCCACATAGTTACGGAAAACAGTGTTCATTTTTTTCTGTAGTAATTACGGTGTGTTTTATGGCGCAATAAAACCTGTGTCCTTTGTTGGATTTATGAGGGTGAGGCTACCGACAGTGTCTCCACAGAGTTAGGTCTGTCTCTTGTCTCAGTTGATTGTTTATAATGTAACCCTTTGAGTACCATTGACATCCCTCTAACTTATCATGGCTACTATTATACGATTTTATTCAGTATAAGTAAGTGGCCTACAGCAACTAACAGGCTTCAAATTATCTCACTTAACCCTTTGTAAAATTACAGATCCTTCTTAAACTGCAGAAGATCGTCTAAATATACATACCATA
Source organism: Lithodes maja (assembly GCA_037953745.1). NCBI lineage: Eukaryota > Metazoa > Arthropoda > Malacostraca > Decapoda > Lithodidae > Lithodes > Lithodes maja. The sequence goes on from JBAKBP010033192.1 coordinate 4,830, forward strand.
GAATATTTAAGACGTCACCGGTACAGTAGGGGTAAAAGATGGTAGCGTCTGATGTATGGAGAGGTATCCTTGTGCAAGAGGTAAGAAATTTAATTAATTTGCAATGAGCAAACACGTACAGTACTCTGTGTGTTTAGACGATTGTGTGCAGTTTAAGAAGGATCTATGGTACCGGTAGTGAAAATGGTGAAGTGAGATAGTTCGAAGACTGTAAATTAATCGCTGGAGGCCCTTTTTGAACTGAATAAAATCGTATAATAGTAGCCAGAACAAAGTAAAACAAAATAAGACATCACCGGTACAGAAGGGGTTAAAACTGATGTGGCTTCCAGTACTCCGATGGCAGTAATTGATTGTCTTCGGTTACATGGTGGTTACTTCTGAAGAGGTAGGCTTCGTCTCAAGTAATATGTAGATACCTACATTCGTGTTTTAGTGATTTTGTTGAAATAACTTTGAAAAAAATGGCAGAATGAATATAAACACCGTATGACAACGTTTTGCAGATAGCTTCTTCGGGTCACTGAGTGACCTGAAGAAGCTTTCCGCGAAATGTTGTCAATAAACTGCACCTCCTCATATGGTGTTTATATTTAATGATCTTGCCTTATTATTTAACTATAGGTGTTGTCCTTATCCAGTGGTTGTCCTTCTCCAAGTAATTTCCCCTCAGTAAGCCTACTCCTTCCCTTCCAACCACCCATCTCATTGCATTTTCTTTCGCAATTTATATTTTCGCCCATAGTCAATTCGTTTCCACGTAGCCTAAGCGAACCGAACCTAAAGGGCCTAACCTAAAATCTACAGTATATCACAACCTTATTTGACGTAACTTAACCTAACTTAGCCAACTTACAAGTCTAGGAAAGAAACACTAGTGTGAGCGAAGAGATATGTCAGCGAAGAAAACGGTTTCTGGGTCATCTCTCGTGTTGACAGGTGTGTAATTAAACTCTTAAGATTCCGGTCCCCCCACTCCCCTTCCATTCCTTCCTCTTTCTCCATCTTCCATGTTTTCTTGTGTAAAATTTGGTATTTCATTTCTTCTATTATCTTATTTGATAAAATATATCTAGCCCTTGAAATTTGACGACACATCGTTGTTGCTATGTAGCAATTAACATCGTTCTCAACACCAATAACCCCCCCCCAAAACTAAATTTAATGAAATAATTTGTGATCTGCTTTAAGCATATATTTTTTAGAGGATAAAGACCACTTTATGAGTGTATTTCTTTGTTGTTGTGAAGAATAGTGTATAATATTAAATGAATACCATAATACAATGATCATTTGATTTTATATTCATATTATTTAACTTTGGAATGTCGCAACTTAGCTTTTTAAGTGTTTTGTTTTCGGTCGCAACAGAAAATGTATCAATTGTAAACTCCACCCGATTTCACATCATCATTCATTTTTTTTCTCTCTCTCTCTCTCTCTCTCTCTCTCTCTCTCTCTCTCTCTCTCTCTCTCTCTCTCTCTCTCTCTCTCTCCAGTCAACATAAACCATCTTGGCCTTGCTGAAGCTCAATCAAGATAAGAGCGGAAAGACAAACAGATCTTACCATGCCATGATGCACCGAGCGATATCGTCCGGTTCAACGCCTCAGTCCTAGAAGCTTGTGAAGAAGATGTTATGCCTGGCCCTCTTATTTCGCTCGTAGGCTGCCTTTTGATCTCCCCCCCCCCCCCCCCTCCTCCCCTTCTTCCGTTCTCTCTTCTCTCTCTCTCTCTCTCTCTCTCTCTCTCTCTCTCTCTCTCTCTCTCTCTCTCTCTCTTTGTTATCCTTTCCTTCCACTGTCCCTTACTCTCGGGTTAGCTATCTCTACTAGAATTAAGTCCTGATCACCTCGCTGGGATCGTAAGGTTTGTGTGGTCAGTGTATCTATGTAAATATATGTAAATCTCTCTCTCTCTCTCATCCTCGAGACTTGACAAGGCAGTAAACCGATCATATTAACTCTTTCTGTTCCAGCGATTACTCTTATGTTTTATTCTAGCAATATTTCGACGAATTTATGTAGCTTAGGAAGGATCTGTGGTAGTTAAAATTATTGTTTGAGATAGCTTGAAGCCTTACAATTGCTAGAGATCCTTCCTAAACTGAATAATATTGATTAGTAGTAGCCAGAATATAGTAACAAACAAACAAAATTCAACGGTACAAAAGGGGAATTGATATTAAGCTGAACGAAATTTAGTCATACAGGTCCCGTTAAATAATAAGTTAATATAAAACCCATTGTACGTATCTCCTTTATAAAAGTAAAGAATGCTGCTACACTCCCTGGCTGTAAAGAATGCTGCTACACTCCCTGGTTGTAAAGAATGCTGCTACACTCCCTGGCTGTAAAGAATGCTGCTACACTCCCTGGTTGTAAAGAATGCTGCTACACTCCCTGGCTGTAAAGAATGCTGCTACACTCCCTGGTAGTAAAGAATGCTGCTACACTCCCTGGCTGTAAAGAATGCTGCTACACTCCCTGGCTGTAAAGAATGCTGCTACACTCTCTGGCTGTAAAGAATGCTGCTACACTCCCTGGTAGTAAAGAATGCTGCTACACTCCCTGGCTGTAAAGAATGCTGCTACACTCCCTGGTTGTAAAGAATGCTGCTACACTCCCTGGCTGTAAAGAATGCTGCTACACTCCCTGGCTGTAAAGAATGCTGTTACACTCCCTGGTTGTAAAGAATGCTGCTACACTCCCTGGTTGTAAAGAATGCTGTTACACTCCCTGGCTGTAAAGAATGCTGCTACACTCCCTGGTTGTAAAGAATGCTGCTACACTCCCTGGCTGTAAAGAATGCTGCTACACTCCCTGGTTGTAAAGAATGCTGTTACACTCCCTGGTTGTAAAGAATGCTGCTACACTCCCTGGCTGTAAAGAATGCTGTTACACTCCCTGGCTGTAAAGAATGCTGCTACACTCCCTGGCTGTAAAGAATGCTGCTACACTCCCTCGCTGTAAAGAATGCTGCTACACTCCCTGGTTGTAAAGAATGCTGCTACACTCCCTGGTAGTAAAGAATGCTGCTACACTCCCTGGCTGTAAAGAATGCTGCTACACTCCCTGGCTGTAAAGAATGCTGCTACACTCCCTGGCTGTAAAGAATGCTGCTACACTCCCTGGCTGTAAAGAATGCTGCTACACTCCCTGGTTGTAAAGAATGCTGCTACACTCCCTGGTAGTAAAGAATGCTGCTACACTCCCTGGCTGTAAAGAATGCTGCTACACTCCCTGGCTGTAAAGAATGCTGCTACACTCCCTGGTAGTAAAGAATGCTGCTACACTCCCTGGCTGTAAAGAATGCTGCTACACTCCCTGGCTGTAAAGAATGATGCTACACTCCCTGGCTGTAAAGAATGCTGTTACACTCCCTGGTTGTAAAGAATGCTGCTACACTCCCTGGCTGTAAAGAATGCTGCTACACTCCCTCGCTGTAAAGAATGCTGCTACACTCCCTGGTTGTAAAGAATGCTGCTACACTCCCTGGTAGTAAAGAATGCTGCTACACTCCCTGGCTGTAAAGAATGCTGCTACACTCCCTGGCTGTAAAGAATGCTGCTACACTCCCTGGCTGTAAAGAATGCTGCTACACTCCCTGGCTGTAAAGAATGCTGCTACACTCCCTGGTTGTAAAGAATGCTGCTACACTCCCTGGTAGTAAAGAATGCTGCTACACTCCCTGGCTGTAAAGAATGCTGCTACACTCCCTGGCTGTAAAGAATGCTGCTACACTCCCTGGTAGTAAAGAATGCTGCTACACTCCCTGGCTGTAAAGAATGCTGCTACACTCCCTGGCTGTAAAGAATGATGCTACACTCCCTGGCTGTAAAGAATGCTGTTACACTCCCTGGTTGTAAAGAATGCTGCTACACTCCCTGGCTGTAAAGAATGCTGCTACACTCCCTGGTTTTATGGATGGAAGGACAATTAGTGTGATTGGATTAAATGTTTGTTTTCTTGTCCAGTAGTTAAATAATGTGACCAATTAACAGTTGTATAGCTAATTATTATCGTAAGTTAAATCATACTAAGTTTTCGTCTGTACATAGAATCATGTGATGGATGCAAAATTATGTGGTCAACGTACATATCTCCACTATTATAATAGAGTAGTCTGCAATACAACTTTTAGGTGTATATGTATATTGCAGCAGATGCCAGGGCTAGAAGCGTGTTTGTTTGTTTGACTTTTTAAACAGTGAAGTTCTTAGGGGATCTTATGAAACGTGTTCAACCAGTCCACCCCACCTTCCAGTCCGACCCGACTCTCTTCTCAGCCCCACACTCCTAAAGTATGTAGTAGTTTCGTTAATAAGGTAGTTAACCTGTAAATTTAATCAGGCAAGGAACTAGAGCTCTCAAAAAGGGGCTGATCCAGTCCTGACTCCATTCTTGACTGACAGTGTGCTGGCTTGATAATCAAGAAGGGTTGATAACCTCTGAAGTCCTATTCTAAATAACTAACGTTTAATCATCCACCACTACAGTATTACATAGCAGTAAATGTAATCCTACTATTATAAATCATTCGCTCTATAAAATGCTACCTACAACATAGTCTTGTAATTCCAGAGACAATATCATAATAAAGTCCATTGATTAGGGATGCCAAATGAAACGAGGAATAAATCATTGCATTGGTTACAATTCTCCAGTACGTCCCAACCCTCCGGTACTTGGGTCGCAGGTCAGGAGTGAGGGGGATGTTGGAGGTATCGCCTACAAATTAGTTCGCCATCAGTCTCTTTTCCCACAAGCAGAGTCAACTTATCCCACGATTAACATAACTCTAAGCCATTCTACTCTAAGCTCCCTCAACCAAGCTTAAAGAGGGATGGTTGTTTTTTTTCTGGACCCCTTTCTTCCTTGTGCTTAGCCCCATTTATTTTGAGAATTTAAGACGTTCGGCCCATAAGTTTGGCGATTTTAACACCCTTCGCCCCATTTCGTTGTCAACTTTATAACCTTTCGTGCCATTTAGGTGTCGATTTTTTCCTGGCGAGTGATAGCGAGCCTGTAATTTTAAAAGAACCCGGCCTTCGGCCGCAACATTTTTCTACCGACAAATGTACAAATTTATCTTGAAGGTGGTCTTTGGAGTGTTTTTCTTTAAGCTCGATGGAGGTTTAGGGAGCAAACTAAACACATTAGAAAAAGACATATAAATGCGCAAATACATACGCCCATCTTAAAGTAACTTGAGTAAGACAACCAACCTGTGGGTGAATAAACTTGTCGGCGAAATGATCGGTAATCGAGATACGAAGATTGGCCTGAGGGCTGGGAGGAGGGAGGAGTGGTGAACAAAAAGATGTGTAGGAGGAGAAGGAAACTACAAATAGTCAAGCGTACCGTACTTCATTTTGTTTCGCCCTTCTATCGTTGGGTAATTTGTTTTCTTAACCCCTTCTGTGCCGGCGACGTCTTTCTAATTATAATCTCTCTATGTCAAGATGATTCTGTGCAGTTTAAGAAGCATCTGTGGCTGGAGGCATTTTTAAAGGTGCTAAAATCGTCTAATAGTAGGCAGAAATATGTTAAAAGGATGGCATTGGTACTGAAAGGGTTAATGCCCCTTCTTCTACTCATGTTTATATTAACTTGTACAGCAGCCACTTTCATTGTCGCCCTCTTTCGGGTGTGTCTAACTTCACCTTAACCTTTATTTGGCCTCTTAGAGTGAAGACAGAAAAACATATCTAACCTAAGGGAATAATGGTGCACGTGCGAGAGAGAGAGAGAGAGAGAGAGAGAGAGAGAGAGAGAGAGAGAGAGAGAGAGAGAGAGAGAGTAAGTAAGTAAGTAAACCGACGAGTCATGCTGTAGCCACCAACCCTCTCTGACCAACATTTGTTCCACTTACCCGTTCACCATCTCTGATTTAACCCTTTCATTACCGGTGACATATTTTGTATTTGATTTCAGCTACATTTAGACAATTTTATGAAGCTTAGGACGGAGATATGGCAGCTAAAAGGATTCACTGAGATAGTCCTTGGCCTTTTAATTAGTATACGTCCTTCCTAAGCTGAATAAAGTCGTCTAGTAGTTGACAGAATATGATGAACAGGGCGTCATCGGTACTGAAGGGGTTACTGTACAGTTGCCCAAATGAATACGTACGTGCTTATCTGCTGTGCAATGATATCCTCATTTTTCACCAGGTCTCGACGACGCCATATATTTTCTGACCAACTCTCGGGTCCTTTAGTTCTTTATTCCAGGAAATGTTAAACATTTAGAGTTGTGTGTCGCTATTGTGCTTAAGGGGGAGGTAGTCCCTTTTTCTGGACACCCTTCTCCCTAAACCCACTCTAAACCACTGTTTGGACACTTGATCCTCAGTGTTTTGGAGGACAAGCAGCCTAGAAGGGTCACTAGACCTGTTGTTGCTTGATTTCCTTTGTACTCCTTTGTACTCCCTCATGTTTAGCATATTAGTTTTGAGATTTTAAGATTTTCGTTTCATCAGTTTGGCGATTTAGAGACTATTCACCCCATTTGTGTGTCAATATTAAGACCTTTCGTGCTATTTAGGTGTCGATTTATTTCCTGGCGAGCGATACGAGCCTGTAATTTTAGCAGGAATAGGTCTTCGGCCGGAACATTTGTGTACCGAAAAATGTACACATTTTTCTTGTGTTTTCTTAAGCTTGATGGAGGTGAAGCGATGAAACTCACAAATAAATTAATAAATGTTGATACATAGACCAAAAAACAAGCATTACGTACCCCTTAAGGTATAAACTCTAATTAATTTTGCAATGCAGTTTTAGTATGCAATGTATAATTATCTTCATTAACTTCTCACTATACAAGGGACTGGAGCTCTCGAAAAGGGACACCAGTCCTGAGGGATTTTTTGACTAGCAGTGTTCTGGCTTAATAATCCAGAAGGGCAGATAGCCTCATTCATTCCTTCAACTAACTCCCTATACTACTATTACTCTCATCTATAGGTATATATGCTTATATTGCTATACATTTCTATATTCTTAGCATCTGTTATAAGTAAATTAGCATTCTGGAGGCTTTCTTAGGTATAATTTTTTTTTTTTTTTTTTTTTTTTTTTTTTTTTTTTTTTTTTTGCTGATTAAAATAAATTAATACACAAATCAGTCAATATGTTACTTTCAAAATATATCCGTAAATTAGGGGTAGGATGATTGTTCAATTAATTCATCAGAGCGATGTGCTGTTCATTATTTCTAAATAACAGATGTTGTTAATCTTAGGAAATACGTCCTCAATTCATGGTGATGTGATATGGTTTGAGTCCCTCAAGGGGAGGTTTCTAGTGTGTTGCTTAGACCTCCATCAAACTTAAAATTACATCCCCTAGACCCCCTTTCAAGACAAATTTGTACATTTTTCGGTAGAAAAATGTCCCGGCTGAAAGCCGGTTTCTCTTAAATTACAGGCTCGCTATCGCTCGCCAGGATAAAATCGACACCTAAATTGCACGAAAGGTCTTAAAATTGACAGAAATGGGTTGAAAGTTCTTAAAATCGTCAAAATAATGGGGCGAACGTCTTAAAATTAGAAAAGCAATGGGTTTAAACATGAGGGAGAAAGGAGTCGAGAAAAAACTCCCTCAAGTGGAAATCTCCCCTTAATATTATGAATTGTACCTTCTATAATTGTACCTTCTATAATTGTACCTTCTATAATTGTACCTTCTATAATTGTACCTTCTATAATTGTACCTTCTATAATTGTACCTTCTATAATTGTACCTTCTATAATTGTACCTTCTATAATTGTACCTTCTATAATTGTACCTTCTATTTAGCCTCATTATAGTGAGGAAGCTTATAAGGCCTAAGCCCTCCCTATTGACATCATTAATGACTTGTTACATTGAAGGAGTATAAATTATATTAAGCCATAACATATATTTTGTGCGTACCTATTATACAGTACATAACCAGGATGAAAGAGACTTAGCATATCATAGCAAGGAAACTGATAAATGTTAAAACCATCGTGAGTATTTGAGAGAAGCAGCGTAATGTTGCCTACATGGAAACCCTGCCAGCTATACAAGTCCACCACCAAATTCTCTGGTATTTTTTTTTTTTTTTTTTTTAAGGTCGTTGGGTCTCCTGTTGCGCGAGTAGTATATATTTCCAACAAAAATATGTTCTGGTACTGCTCTAGTTCATTTTCTGTATTAACCATTACATTGCAGCTGACGTCTTCTATATTTACTGTATTAACCATTACATTGCAGCTGACGTCTTCTATATTTACTGTATTAACCATTACATTGCAGCTGACGTCTTCTATATTTACTGTATTAACCATTATATTGCAGCTGACGTCTTCTATATTTACTGTATTAACCATTACATTGCAGCTGACGTCTTCTATATTTACTGTATTAACCATTACATTACAGCTGACGTCTTCTATATTTACTGTATTAACCATTACATTGCAGCTGACGTCTTCTATATTTACTGTATTAACCATTACATTGCAGCTGACATCTTCTATATTTACTGTATTAACCATTATACTGCAGCTGACGTCTTCTATATTTACTGTATTAACCATTACATTGCAGCTGACGTCTTCTATATTTACTGTATTAACCATTACATTGCAGCTGACGTCTTCTATATTTACTGTATTAACCATTATATTGCAGCTGACGTCTTCTATATTTACTGTATTAACCATTACATTGCAGCTGACGTCTTCTATATTTACTGTATTAACCATTATATTGCAGCTGACGTCTTCTATATTTACTGTATTAACCATTATATTGCAGCTGATGTCTTCTATATTTACTGTATTAACCATTATATTGCAGCTGACGTCTTCTATATTTACTGTAGTAACCATTACATTGCAGCTGACGTCTTCTATATTTACTGTATTAACCATTACATTGCAGCTGACGTCTTCTATATTTACTGTATTAACCATTACATTGCAGCTGACGTCTTCTATATTTACTGTATTAACCATTACATTGCAGCTGACGTCTTCTATATTTACTGTATTAACCATTACATTGCAGCTGACATCTTCTATATTTACTGTATTAACCATTACATTGCAGCTGATGTCTTCTATATTTACTGTATTAACCATTACATTGCAGCTGACGTCTTCTATATTTACTGTATTAACCATTATATTGCAGCTGACATCTTCTATATTGTGTTCTAGCTGCACAGTATTTAGAAGATTTGTATACTGCTTAGGAAGGATCTATGGTAGTTAAAGGGTAAATGGAGATAGTTAATGGCCAGAGGTCTTTTCTAATATGATTAAAGTAGTATAATACTAGCAAGAATAACATGAACAGAAGGTCAACTGGTCTGAAAGCGTTAGAGGTGTGACAGTGAATACTGCGTTCAATGCTGGTGCCCTTATTACCAAAAAGACATAAACAAGCTAGAACGAGTTCAACGTAGAGTTACCAAAATGATACCTAGCCTAAAGAACAAACCATACGAAGAGCGTCTTAGAGAATTAAATCTATTTCCTTTAACCCAGCGCAGATTAAGAGGTGACTTAATTCAAGTGTTCAAAATCATCAAAGGCATCGACAATATGAACTGTAGTAAGTACTTCACTATCGACCAATCTAATTACACGCGGGGAAACGGTTGCAAAATTATTGGTAAATCTTTTAACTCACACGAATCTAAGAATTTCTTCTTCAATCGAGTTGTCAACTTGTGGAATGGGCTTCCCCGAGACGTTATAGACTGCAGCACCGTTCATTCATTTAAATTCCGCCTAGACAAATATCTCGCATCAAACCCGCGACTGACTGCGTTTGTAAATGAATAACTTTATTTTATTCTCCCCTCAGTTACTAACCCATATGTCCCCTACTAACTTCCTAGTCCTGCCACGTTAGTGGCAGGGCAGTAGTTCCCTTTCCAATGTTCCCTTACCCACTCTAAACCACTGTTTGGACACTTGATCCTCAGTGTTTTGGAGGCCAAGCAGCCTAGAAGGGTCACTAGATCTGTTGTTGCTTGATTTCCTTTGTACTCCTTTGTACAAACGATTCACCCTTCTACGAACGATTAACAATCACCCAAATTCGGATTACGATCATTAATTGATATAATATCTGGTTCTTCAACACATATTTAGATGCTGAGCATATTTGCTAATGGGTAGATATGCGTGGAAGAAGTGATGGATGGATAAACATAGAGATAATCTGGGTAGGTGGATGGAAGAAGGAATGGATGGACGAGTGGATAGATGGTGCGTGAATGGCTGGAGTTAGTTAGTTAAAATAGGACTTCAGAGGCTATCAACCCGTCTGGATTAATACGCCAGCACACTGTAAGTCAAGTACATTTTCAGGACTGGAGCCCCTTGTCAAGAACTCCAGTCCCTTGTGTTGCTATCTATATGGGAACGTTGGCTGCCTGGATGAAAGTAAGTCTGCTGTATCGCCCTATCTCCCACCCTCCCTGACCTGTCCTCTCTTCACCCAGCATCATACATCATCGGTGGGGCCTCCATCATTATTGTTATTAATGAGGTTCACTGTAGCACCGATAAGTCCACCAGCCACCACGTCATTAGTCAGAGGTAAAAACAGTTTTGGATTTATTATGCAAAATTTAGGGAAAGCGGAAGAATGCATTGTAACAGGAATATGGAATATATTAGTATATTTATTTACTTTCCTGTAAGAAGCAACTTGGTTGAGACCGAGAACTTTCAGTCTTCTAATGTACTTCTCACTTCTCAGCTTGTTCTTCCTCTGTCCAATTACTCTTCTTTCCTACTTTTCTCCAGCCATCTGGTCTGGTTTCCTGTAAGGGACTAGAGTTCTCGAAAAGAGGCTCCAGTCCTGACGGTTTACTTGACTTGAAGTGTGCTGATTTAATCATCCAGAAGGTTTAATATCATCTGAAGTCCTACTTTAACTAACATGCATGAATTGATTAAATAATTAGTTACACTTTACCATTGGGCATTTTTTTTTTTTTTTATATATAAATATATAAATACTCTGGAAGTTACAGACTAAATCTGATTTACAATATTTACAAAATGTACATTGCATTTAAGAGCTTTGTCTTGTATGTTTTGTATGTATGTACTGTATGTAAATTGTATATACTGTATGTATGTATATATGTATGTATATACTCAAGCATTGAGTATACCCCCATTGCTGGGGGTGGCCCGCACAGAAACAACATTTAAAGTTCCTATTATCAGGGTCCGGGACCACTTTCGTGTTCTTTCTCCCATTTCTCTGTCTTGCTGAGTAGGAGAATTATACAAGGGGAGGAAAATTCCTAGCCTCCTGTCCCCAGAAGGAAAAGTAGGACAGTAAAAGAGACAGACAGAAACAGCTAAGGTTGGGTAGAGTATGCCCTCGCCCTGTATGTTTTGTAATTGCGATTATCACATAATATAAGGGATTGGGATATCTCACAGAGAGGCTCCAGTCCTTACGTTATTCTTGACTTGCAGTGTGCTGGCTTAACCTTTAAAGTGCGAGCTATGTGTAGTGAACACCCTACTGCTAGGCGACGATATTAGGCTTCATTCCCACTTAAAATCGTCATTTTGCGATAAATATCGTTATTACTTATTCATATGTGCCTATTTTACGTTTAATATGAAGATATTACCATGTAACAGCAATAAAACAAGTGGGAATAGTATTTGGGGGGTGAAAATCGCGAATTATTGCCGACCGTATACCCTATATACCCTCTCTCTCCGAAGCCTAGAGGCAGACGGAACCTCTCTCTCACGTTTTCTCTCTCACGCTTTCTCTCTCACCACGCATTCGATAGGCGTAGGATCGGACCTTGGAACTGGGTTGGAGATATTGGCGCGGTAAATAAACCGATAAACAAGGGAGTAAAAGGAAAATTAGATGATAATTGAAGGGGGGGAAGGAGGGGGCTCTGACACATGTGGAGGAGTGATAGTAGGAATGGAGGGGAATTATCTCACTTAATCACATATTCCTTTTGTTTTAAGTCCTACTGTGGCCTTTTAAAAGTTTGTTTTTAAGCCTTGGATCTTAAGAGGTTTGTTGGCATTCACCACCAAAACCTCTTAAGAGTCTTCTCAGCATTCCCGGGTTAATAATTTGATAGGGTTGATAGCCTCTGAAGTCCGATTTTAACTAAATCAAATAATATATTAGTGTGAATACTTGTTCTTGAAATGCAGGTTATAATGATCATAATGAGCATAATACTAGGGTCACGTTTTGATTCACATACCGTACAATAGAGAATATATTACACATAATTAATTTACTTCAATCAATATAATTTAACATATCTTGTTATAATTCACTTGGTTTCTATCACATAATATCTATATCAATTTAGTAAGCATCAAATACAGACTGTCATAGCATTTGGATGGAAGGAAGGTAATTATCAGGGGTGATTTTTCTGCAATCTGGAGGGGAGCTGAAGTGATGGAGCAATTATCGCCGTGGAAAAATAGTGACGGTGTTTTCTATAAGTTGATATATACAGATAAATACATACGGCATTTGATAGATAGACATATACGTAATTAAATATACATTGCGAGTTGATCATAATTATGCCGGAAGTAATCAATGCTGTATACAAATTTGAGGTAATACCACATTGCACATATGCATTATCAGCATTAAAGACTATCTGACCAAACGTACTATTAAAGGTGAATTCCAGGGATGAAACCTATTCAAACTACAATGTCCATTGGGATCTGCTTGGTTTTAGGTATATGATACTGAAGAACTTTCATCAATGTGTCCTAACAATATAGAAATATAGCTTATCCAAGTTATTTTATGTGGCGCGAACTGGCGTGTTTACCATGACGTAACTGTAGCCAATGGTGGGAACTCTCGACATGGGAAATGGGTGAATCTGTGATATTTTGTATGTGAAAACTCTTATAAATTGTATGCATGGTAACAGCTCAACATTTGGCTTCACCACTGTCTGGTCAAGGGACCGCGATATATAAATTGAACAGAAAACGATACTATCATGAAGAAATAGGCCTTACAGCCGACCTCCCTAGATTCTGGACCAGGATAAAACACTCATAAACACTGTCTGTATGTTTATTGTTGGCGAGATGGGATTATTTCTTGATGTGCACCACATCTTCAGGACGTTGTTCGATCTTTTGCAGAGCTTGAGTATTGAATTGAAAGGTATTAATTACGAAAAACAGACCCGACAGTCCAGGACTGCATGTCTTGTTTACAAACTAGGCTCTCCATACAATGACGTCACTCCAGATCAGTTGAACTTGTCCAGCTGATTGCCGAGTTGCCAACGACAATATATACTTGTATTTATTTCTGGAGTTTAATGGATTATATCGATATTGCCCATATACATATTACAGTATATTCATGCCAAGTTATGACCCTGCATTAATCTTCGTTTTTTCGTTCATTCCTGTAGTTCACCTTTAAAAAGAATCACTACATTTACAGTATAAGTTTGATAACGTACGGAATTGAACTCTCTCTCTCTCTCTCTCTCTCTCTCTCTCTCTCTCTCTCTCTCTCTCTCTCTCTCTCTCTCTCTCTCATATTTTCCCGCGTCCTTCCCCTTGCTATTTCCTAAAGCAAACATGCATATATAGGGTAAATATTGATGCATGAAGGGAGTGTTAAAGTTAACACACACACGTTCAGCGACGCTGGCGTATGTGTGTGTGTGTGTGTGTGTGTGGTCAATGGTTGGATTGCGTTATTCTCTCTCTCTCTATATATGTATATACTGTATATACCGGTATATATATATATATATATATATATATATATATATATATATATATATATATATATGTGTGTGTGTGTGTGTAACTCTATGTAAATCTGAGTTTCGACAGGAGGCACTCTCCATGGGGTTCCTTCATCAGACAAAAGAGAGTTTCCATGAAATATAATGACATTTTCATAAATGTCCATTCCAAAGCTTTGTATTAGAAGTTAAAGGAATTATTTATGTAATTAATACCATTATATAGGCATTATAAAAGACAGATATTCCAAGTATATATATGTGTTAATTATTCATACATGCATTAACCTTAACCCCTTGAAGGTCTGACGCGTTTTACCAGTTTATTTTGGCTATCATTGGACGATTGTATGCAGCTTAGGAAGGATCTGTAGGTATGAAAAGGGTAAGTACTATCTCAATCAACCCTTTGACTTCCGTATACCGTTACTAATCTGAATAAAATCCTCTTATAGTAGCCAGAAAACAGAACAGAAACGCGAATTGGAGCTTGAAAGGGTTAATCCACTTGTCCTTCAGTTTGTACTCTGCACCGTGCTAACACCCCTCCAGGAAAGTAAAGCGATCTGATTGGATGGGTCAGCTGTGTGGTTAAAGGTGTTGAAGGAGAGAGAGAGAGAGAGGAGTGTGTGTGTAAAATAGTGCCGGACACTCGGCCATACTCTTCAACTGTAGCTTCGTGATCACGACACATTGATGTGCGAAGTATGTAGAAATTAACTCAATCTTTAAATCAACATTCAGTTCCTCAAGCGTTTGTATGGGGAATGGGAGTATTTATGTTCTCATATATTTATTTTTCTATTTATTTTTATTTTTATTTTTTAGTTTGCTCCCTAGACCTCCCCCCCTCCCCCCCTAGGCCCACCTAGGCGCCCCCCCCCCCCCCCCCCCAAGACCGTCCTTCACGATTATTTTTTACATTTTTCGATAGTAAAATGTCCCGCCCGAAAGCTGGTTTCTCTTGAATTACAGGCTTGCTATCGCTCGCCAGGAAGAAATGACACTAAAAGTCTTAACTTTGACAAAGAAATGGGGCGAAAGGTCTTTAAATCGCCAAACTAATGGGCCGAACGTCTTAAAATCTGAAAACTAATGGGGTTAAACATGAGGGAGAAGGGGGGGGGGGGTCAGAAAAATTACCCATCTCCCCTTGTTACGGCCACTGACATAGTTCCTTCCATGGAGAACAACACGTGGAGAGAGCTACACGAATAAGCAAGAACCCAAATTATAATGCAGATAGCTGAATAAGAGATATAGCTGAATAAGAGATATATTTGGGGGACAATAACGATTACAAAGAACCACTAAACCTAATATTACATTGCAAATTACTGGCCTTCTTCACCACTTAGTAACCCCACGGTAGAAACGAGTAATTGTTTCCATGTTTAGTGTTCATGCATACTTGAGTTGCTTCTGACTTGGCTTGCCAATACATAGGCAATACCAGTAAGTCTATTTTGCTAAAAAAGATTGGTTGTATGTCAAGGAATATGCCTATGATATAATTTGTATTGCTATTCATGATTCATACTAATATAAAAATCGATATCAAGAAAGAAGTTTAGGATAAAGAAAACTTTCCGGTAGTGACTGTGTAGCGATACGGATTATCTTGAACAACTCAACTCGCACCTGCCTTGTTTACATTTTCCCAAGTTAAGGCGATGTCAGGGGGCTAGGAGGCCGTTTCAGTGTTTTCTTGTTTAATACAGTGCCTTCCGTAGAGCTAAAGTGTTGTATTAATGACTACAGTGTCTCCTGGTGTATGGAGTTGTGTGACGATGTTGTATGGATTATTACAGTGTGTTTTTATAACGATTAGCTGTGTGTTACAAGGCTGTGGTGGTTGCTAAGGTGTTGAGAGGCTTTTCTATACTACATACGGT
Organism: Lithodes maja; assembly: GCA_037953745.1. Taxonomy (NCBI): domain Eukaryota; kingdom Metazoa; phylum Arthropoda; class Malacostraca; order Decapoda; family Lithodidae; genus Lithodes; species Lithodes maja. Next base: position 20,518 of record JBAKBP010033192.1, read on the forward strand.
GAAGGTGAAAAGACAACTCCGGCTTCTTTGATGTACAGAGAGACTCATAAGTTTTGTCATTACTACACCATTTCCGTTGTGGCAATCTAGCCCTTAATGGAAAAATTAAACGAAACCAAGCATTGAACTATTTGGTTATGGGATGATTACTGCGAGAGAAGGGAGTCTAGTAGTAGCTGTGAGTACGAGACATTTGGGCGTTAAAACAGGATTGCAACGATTCAGAGGAGCATCACTTCCAGCAAAGGTATATCTAATTGTTCTTCTATCTATCTATCTATATGCTCAGGCCCAATCCCCATTTTGGGGGTAGCCGACTCAAGACAGAGCAAGAACAGGGAAAACACAAAAACATCATAAAACAAAAAATAAACACAGATAAAAAACACAAACTCTCACACATCCAGGTCACCCAGGAGAAGACCCAGAGACCAGGGTTACCAAGGTCGCTCCAGCACTCCCCCGGCCCCTGACCACCCGGAGAGGTTCCGATCTCGGCAGGCAGACATGCAGCGGAGCCAAAGCCACAAGCCCTCCCACCACACTTCCAGGCACACCCTTCATATTAATCGTCTCCCCGGGCCAGGCGCCTGATGGACTATTATCTAGTCCAACTTGCGCCCGACCCCTTACTCCAAATGACCACGTGTTCACTCAACTATTCACAAGCATTCTCCATTCACTCTTGTCCACCACCACTTCCCCTGCCTGATCTATAGTCATTCCTCTATCATCCAAATTGTTCTTCATTTGGTAATTTTACTGTTAAACTCAAGCAATCTTTTGCAGCGATATGCGCACAGTCTAGGTCACGACCGATACGCACCTAATTTAACTGTTTTATTCCGAAAATATTTAGACCCCTGCAAGCAATGTATATGATGATGACAATAAGTCCTGGGGGTGTTAAAGGGAGGCTGATGGACTGTTGAGATTAATTGTAGATGGGTCGTTTTTCTGGTCCCCTTTCTCCCTCGTGTTAAGCCCCATTTGTTTTGAGATTATACGACGTTCGGCCCATTAGTTTGGCGGTTTTAACACCTTTCGCCCCATTTCATTGTCAAATTTAAGACCTTTCGTGCCATTTAGGTGTCGATTATTTCCTGGCGAGCGATAGCGAGCCTGACATTTTTAGAAAAATCGGCCTTCGGCCGGGACATTTTTCTACCGAAAAATGTACAAATGTATCTTGAAGGGTGTTTTTCTAAGTTTGATGGAGGTCTAGCGAGGAAACTAAGAAATAAAGGAATAAGTTAATTAATAGACCAATAAAACAAAAACAAAACGGTCCGTCTCCCCTTAAGGCCTCACCCAACCCAAAAGTGGTCAAGTCAGAGTAAACGTAAACCCAGAGCGTGCAAATCAATAGGTTGCTTGAATGATACAAATTTTACTGTTGGTTATGATTTCATATTTCAATTGTCCCATTCCATAATGACAAACTTTGGATAAGGTTATCATGGGTCACCAATTCAGGTGCCTCGATATTTATGTCATATACAGTTATAGTCTTTTCGACCTATACATCATTTTCGACCTATACATCATTTTCGACCTATACATCATTTTCGACCTATACATCATTTTCGACCTATACATCATTTTCGACCTATACATCATTTTCGACCTATACATCATTTTCGACCTATAC
>JBAKBP010033193.1:0-22166 GCA_037953745.1 Lithodes maja
CTGCTGTTTGATGGTGATTCGCAGGACATTGGCAGCCAAGGTTTTGACGACGAAGCCAGGACCAAGGGTGGGGGGATTTGGGAGTGGACAGTGGGAGTGAGTCAGACGTCGGTGACGAAAATGAGGAAGGTCATCGTCTGTCTAGTGAAGAGGAGGGTGATGATGATCAAGTGCTGTATCGCGACCATGGAAGCGATATTTCAGACAATGAAGCAGACGCAGACGGCATTCCGATCCCTGGCTTGCCTTCGTTCGATTGGTCTGACGGGGTCAATTTTGTACCTGACGTGCCCCAGTTCAATCCTGGGACGTCAGGAACAATTGACGACTGGCCCTGTGACGATCAAGCGAACGAAAGCGACTTCTTCCTCGCTTTTTTCGATATGGAGGTAATGACGTACATCGTTGCCCAAACAAACGCCTACTACAGGTGGGTGTTTGGCAGATTGGACGTCCTTTCTCCAAAAGCGAGAATACGAGGCTGGGTGGATACGACTGTGGAAGAATTTATGACGTTCTTTGCCTTGTTGTTCCTCATGCCTCTGATCAAGAAGCATGTGTTGCAACACTATTGGAAGCACGACCCTCTCATCGCCACCCCAACTTTCAATAAGTTCATGACTCGTGACAGATTTTTGTTGCTGCTAAGATTTATGCACTTTGCAGACAACGAAAATCCTAACAGGATTGACAGGATATGGAAAGTTCGGAATGTGTTCACCATGTTGTTGGAGAGGTATAGGAAATACTTTTACCCCTTCCTCAATTTGGTGATTGATGAGTCGCTCGTGCTCTTCAAAGGACGTCTTGTTTTCAAACAGTATATCCCCTTGAAAAGGCATAGGTTCGGAATCAAGCTCTTCGTTTTGTGTGACTGCGAAACTGGAATAGTGCTTGACATGATCGTGTACACAGGCACTGACATTGACATACCGAAAGCCGCTGCCAATGACCCCATGGGCATGTCAGGTGCCATCGTCAGGAAAATGTTGGCACCTTACCTGGGCAAAGGCCACATCATCTACACTGACAACTGGCATACTTCTCCTGCTCTCTGCCAGTTTCTTCATGACAACCAAACGGGGTCATGTGGGACTGTCAGAAAGACAAGAAAGTTTATGCCAAAATTCACAGGTGATGTCATTCCTCTCACAGATGCCTCCTCCAGTGACACACCTTCAGAAGACGACCTGGCCCAGGAACACCGCGAGAGGCATGTGCGAAGAAGGCGACGAAAGGGGCAGAAATACAAGCAGCTCGAAAAGTGTGGGAAAGTGATAGCCCTGAAGTGGAAGGATAAGTGAGACGTCCACCTGCTTTCCACCGTCCACACAGGTGCCCAGATGGATTCTGGAAAAATCCACTACCGAACCAGGAAGACCATCTACAAGCCCGACATGGTAGTGGACTACACCAAAAACATGCGCATGGTGGACAAGTCTGACTGTCAGCTGTCAGGCGTTGAGTGTCTGAGGAAGACTGTGAAGTGGTATCACAAGCTCTTCCTCCACCTTGTTGACATAACGATGCTGAACGCCTACAACTTGTGGTTGGTCAAAAAGAATATGGCCCCAAACCAGAAACTTAAATTCCGGGAGTTCGTGTACAACGTCTCATACCAACTCCTGGAGAAGTATGGCACCACCACTCACAGACGTACGGCATGGCGTGGGGATCACGTTCCTGACCGAGTCCAGGTGGGTGTCCAAAGACACTACCTGACCAACACCGAGCTGATTGGCACTCGTCACAGGCAGGTGCAGTGCACCGTCTGCAGCTCCAGTGTCAGGAAACCCCATGTCCCAAAAAGAGTCACCTCAATGTGCGCAGAGTGCAAAGTTCCACTCTGCATGGGTGAGTGCTTCAGGGACTACCACACCTTCAAAAATTATTGAGTGTCGCCCTGCCCTGCCCTGCACTGCCCTGCCCTGCCCTGCCCTGCCCTGCCCTGCCCTGCCCTGCCCTGCCCTGCCCTGGACTCGCCCCCTGCCCAGCCCTGTCCTGGACTCGCGCCCTACCTTACCTGACCTGACCTAATTGATCACGCTACCTCATAATGTAACATATATATTATATAATGTATAAGTTCCAAAGATGTCCCTGTGATATAGCTTTTACATTATATAATTGTATGTTTCATTATTTAGTTTATAAGTTTCAAATATTTACATGTAATATGCCTTATTTGTTTATTATATCAATATATATGTTTGTTATTAGCCAAAGTCATGTGTATATAATTATTTTCTTACCTCAAATGAATTGTACAAAAATAAATATGTTTCAACAAATCCTGTCAAACCTACTAAGATAATAAAAAAAAACAATAATAAAAAAAAAAACACAAGGTCATGTCATTGTATTCTTACAATATGATATATTCTATGAATATTTCATATTTATTGAATACAATGGCATGATCTTGTAAAAAAAATTTTTTATCAAAAATGTTCTAGACAATATAAAACCTTCCCCATAACCCCCTCCTGGATTCGATCACACAACCCTAGCACACTTTGAGTTTTCCAGTCCGCGACCTTACCAACCATGCCACAGGAGCTCATACCAAATATCACTCAAAACTTCGTGTCTACAATCGAAATGACAATATACAAAAAAAAATGAATTATCCCACCAATTTACGTTTGTAAATTGATGGGATTATCAATTATATCATGCCAAGGTTTATGAAAGTTTGTCTCTGTCAAGAATTAGTAATTATATAACTTTATTCTGTCCAAAATTGCCAAAACATTCAGCAAAATTGCCCCTCTCAGTGCGACTCCACTCATTTTCACACGGTCAAGCGGTGACCCTTGCCGCTCCCTTTATGCCCCAGCTACACCAGCCACAGCAGCTCTGTCTGGGAACAAAATTTGTATAAATACAATAATGGATAAAATACTCTTCACAAATACATTTGTATTGTATAATATTGTAAATAAAAAAGAATAATAACTGTGTGGGTGTCGAAAATTGCTCAACCAGCTTTCTTATGTCTCGCCTACGCGCGTATATTGGATTATACATAGTCATGACTGTCATACAAATAATTGCAGTAGGTCTCGAATATACATTTAGATTGCATATTACTTGGAAATAAATAAGTAAACGTTTCTCTGGTGGCAATCTACCCTTTCGCAAGTGTAAGGAGACACCATTCTATATTTAGCCCTTTATCGCAAAAGGCAATCTGCACGTGTTTACTGACCACCGTCGCTGGTGGTCTATAATATAGTACTTTATTGACAGTCAATGGCCTACATGTTTCTGTGGTACTTCACATGTGTCTAAAATGCAATGTCTGCTTGCATAAAAATGCAATTCTGAAGTCCATTTATACGTACGACATACGCATGTCTCAGTTTCTATCTATCTCTCTCTCTCTCTCTCTCCATTCCTGACTCATGTTATTGTAAAACTCTTGGTGGCAACAAACACCAGACACCTGGAAGACATAAGGTTCAAAATCCCAAGCATCCATACGCCTCGGGCGCCTTCACAATTGTCACACAGCTGGATCTGCCTGCCTTCCTTCTCTTCACGACTCACTCACTCCCTCCCTGCACCCCTGCATGCCTCCCTCCCTCCCTCCCACCCACCCACCCCCAACCCACCCTTTCAGGCTTCCGTCTGCTAGAAACACATTCACAATTTGCGTAAATATCGCATCAATTGGGCTATATGCGGTATATTCCTTGTTATATGGGACGCCTACATACGTACACGTCTTTATTATAGCATGACAGTGCTCTAAATACAAGATTTACGTGATATTTATGGCGTAACACACCCTTTCCCCCTTTCATTCCCAGCACAACTCACTCACACCTTGGTTCACGCATAGAAACTCTTTGATAATGTGCGTAAATATCGCATGAATTGGTCAATATGCGGTATATATTTTGATATATGGCACGTATACATACGTACAAGTCTGTATTATAGCATGACAGTGCTCTACGTACAAGATATACGTGATATGTATGGCGTAAACCACACTCTCAGCTCATAAATTGCCGCCAAACCTCCAACACATCTTCATTCCCGCCTACAAATTATCTTATAATTCCCTTATATATTGCAATTTTTGGTCACTATGAGGCATATTCATTGTTATATGGGTGGCCTACACACGTATACATACTCTACATAGCCTAAAAGGGCTCAAAAATGGACATATACGTGATAATACGCCGTAACCCACCCACTCCTCCCTCTCCTTCTATCCCCTGCGCGTGTAAATATTCGGCAGGGAAATCTCGCCGCTCGATGACAATCTAGCCGCGCGGTGCCATTCGCTCCACATTTTTCAACTACGGACCGTTCCCCCACCCCACCCCCGACATTTTTTGGGGGGTCAAATATATATGGGCCGATGCCCGCAAACATTCCCTACACGATGATGTACTTTTTATCGAAATTTGCAATAGGTCCCAAAATCATCATAGGTGCGCACAGTCTTACCCTGTAGAAAAACCCCTGTGCGCCGCGGAGAGGTTAAGCCAGCCCACCTCACTTTGGTAGTCTGGGTTTGATGTTTGGGTCTCCTCGGTCCTGTCATCATGCTATGTTGGTTCCTTAAGCCAGCCCACCTCACTTTTTTATCTTTCTCTCCCTCTCTCTTAGGCTACTGTTTTAAGACGTTTAACCCCATCCAGGTGTCAATATTTTCCTGCGAGCCGTTAGCGAGCCAGCATGTATGTATTTTTTTTTTGACAGAAAGCTAAATTTGTACATTTTTCGATAGAAAAAAATTTCCGGCAAAGCCGGATTTCTCCATACAATGCTGGCTCGCTATCGCTCGCCAGGAAGAAATCGACATCTGGATGGGGATAAACGTCTTATAACAGTTGGCTGAATGGGTCCGAATGGATACAAGCCAGGGAAAGAAAAAAGGAGAAAAAGTAAAACAAAAACAGTGTCCCCCCTTAAGGAGAGTGCCTTCCAGATGTATAGCTATTTTTAACTTGTCTTGATAGCGTAATGCATAACTGCGCGGAATTTCGGTGTGAGTATCCTAGGTTCGAGTCCTTGGAGTGTCACATGTATTTGTTGATTTCATTAATTGGGTTTAGAAGTAAAGTTGTTGCTGAAAAAATATGAATTTATGGATGAATGTATGTATGTATGTAACTATGTATATATTCAGGCACATACCCCATTGCTGGGGGTGGCCAACTCGAGACAGAGCCCGAACAGAAACCTTTAAAGTTAAATTCTTAGGGTTCGGGACCACTTTAGCGTTCCCTTGCCCTGTCTCGTTGAGTAGGATAATTTTACAAGAGGAGGAGGATGCCTAGCCCCCTGTCTACCTAATGTCTTAGTTATAATTATTAGCGCTTATTAAAAAACACTTATTTGTCTTCCATTTAATGGGGGTCACCGGCTTTTTTTCTCTTTCTCTCCTTTTCTCTCTTTCATATATATATATATATATTCTGACATACGGAGCCCTGTATGTTAATTTAAGAGTTAGAATTAGAGTTGAAGGAGTCGCACTACCCAAACGGTGAAGCAGTGGGGAAACTACCTCGCCCGCATACCTGCAAACAAGCCTTCACACCTGCGTGCGTCATAGGGGACCCTGCAAACTACTTGATGACCGACGCTATGACGTATGTTCGACGCCAGGAGCTGTGATTGGACCAGGCACCTGCTATGCAACTCGAGGAGCTGTGATTGGACCAGGCACCTGCTATGCAACTCGAGGAGCTGTGAGTGGACCAGGCACCTGTTATGCGACTCGAGGAGCTATGATTGGAGCCGGCACCACCCCCCGCCTCCTGATTCGTTCCTACACCATCATTGTTTAGTATATAAGACCCGAGTTGTGGGCATTCAAATCAGTCTCATTTGGAGTTGGGGAAGGTGAACTTGCAGCTGGAAGAAGACGGGGTGAAGTATTATAATGGGATTGTGACTGTCAGTCAGATTATATATGTGTGTGTTAAGTGTGTTCGGTGTAAACACTTACGTTATGTTGGTTAGTGAGATTATGTGATTGGGAATTAACGTTGACGCTACTATTATTGTGTACTTAACTATTTGATTGCGAATTAACGTTAACGCTACTATTATGTGCTTAATTATTTGATTGGGAATTAACGTTAACGCTATTATTATGTACTTAACTATTTTAGTTGACTAACTTGTGGACTAAAGCAACTCTTTAAGGAATTGGGTTATGATGAAAGTAATACTATTGTTTTATATTAATACTTACGAGTTCTTTCATTTTCTTTGAATTAAGCTTACATTGCTTAACGGTGATGCTATGTACGGTGATGCTATTGTCTCATATTAGTAATATCGCCTTAGACTAACATGGCTGTGTTAATATTACTTCTAGTGATTTCCTAAGCTGAAGAAAATTCTTTTGCTTCAAAATATTATATTTTGCTTTTCATATTTGAGTGAGACCTGAATCGAATCTATGAAGCGATCCTGTAACTTTATTTACTCATAATCAAACCTCAATGTTACGTGGTTAAGAAATACATTTAACTAATTATTAAATATATATATCTAACTTTTTATGTGACTTTGATATTACTCCTGATGATAATAATAATATAATACTATTAACGTAAGACGAGAACCAAGAATAATTACATTACATATAAATAAAAGGACATAGAAGAAAACTATCTATTCATTTCAAAAAGGATATAGAGACAGAAATATTCTTACTTTAATATTTATCTTTCAAGACTTTTTATAAAATTAATAGTCCTTCTTTAGCTATAACTTATTCGGTTCATAACCATAGCCTACTAAGCTTCGGTTAAATAATAATTCTTTATAAATACTACATGACTTTAATTAGTTTCAGTATTTTTCATAATTAAAGAGTATCAGTCAATAAAGGATACTAAGTCCTAAGATCCAAAAGGAAAGGAAGCAACAACAGGAAATAATTTTATTAGATATTACTTTTGTTTTGCCTTCATCTGACTGATACCTTAATATATATCTCTGTGCTATATAGATTCATCAAGTTAACCACTTGAGGATCAAGATACGTAACAGAAGAGTGGCGACCTTGCCAGGATTCGTTTCATACAGTTTCACTCAGTTTCATTAACGTTTCACTACTTAAAAATCAAATATTAATCATGCCTCAACTAATTAATGAAGAAGATGCTCGAGTTTTCATAGAATCAGAACCCACAGCCCCTGATATTGACTGTCTGTCAAAATCCGAACTGAAAGTGCTTGCCTCACATCTCCAATTAACTGTCTCAAACATGTCTAAAGTAGAGGTGGCTCAGACCATAAAAACCCACCTGTTCCCTGTAGAAGGCGGGGAGGGTGACGGAGCAGTTGGTGGGATCCCGAGTAAACCTAGCCAACTTGATGAACAATTGCCACCTGGTTTGACCGGTGATCAAGTACTGGAACTAGCCAGACTAAAAATAGAGGAAGCCAGAATAAAAGCAAATACCGAAGAAGCCAGAATAAGAGCAACTACCGAACAAGCCGGACTAAATATAGAACTAGCCAGAATAAATGCCGAAGAAGCCAGAATAAGGACCGAACATTATCAATATCAATATCAAACGGCTCAACTAAATGTCAATACAAATGCTCCCGAAATTGCTCCCCCTCTGGGATTAACTATGACTAGTGTCATTCCACCTTTCACTGAGGATAATGTGCAGGATTTCTTTGTTTTGTTTGAGGAAGTTGCTGGAGGTATGAAGTGGACAAGAGATCAATGGCCTTTTATGTTACAAACCGTTTTGACCGGGCAGGCTCGAGCCACGTATTGTCAGAAGTAGCAGAAGTTAGGCAGGATTATTACAATCTCAAAGAAGCTATCCTAAAAACCTATCAATTGCAGCCTGAGGCTTACAGGCAATCTTTCCGTAAAAACCAGAAGAAAGTAGAAGAAACTCATAAGGTATTTGCCAGGACCATGACTAAAACTTTCAATCATTGGGTAAAGAGTAAGAAAGTCACAAGCTACAACGATCTGAAGGAGTTGGTCCTGTTAGAAAATTTCCTATGGAAAATTGATTCTTCTGTATCCTATCATTTAAAGGGGAAAAAGGTAGATTGTCTTGCTGACGCCGCTGACATGGCTGACACATACGTGCTCAACAACAAATTTCGTGGAAAGAAGCCCTACGATAATTCTAGCTCTAATTTTAAGTATCCCAATCACAAATCTGACAGACCCAGTCACAAGCCTATAACGTCTTCCCCAGCTAGCCAAAATAGAATTGTTCCCCCAACTAAAAATGCGACTCAGGGCAATGGTAACGGAGGTGGGCCCCAAACTAATAGTAATGCTCAAAGAGGGAACGTTCCTGTATCCCCTAAAGTATGTACTTTTTGTGGCAAGAGAGGCCACCTAGCTTATCAGTGCTGGGCCAAGGAGAGAACCGAGAGATCGGGGCAGACAGTTGCCGCCGTATCTCAAACTCCATATGTGCCTGTAATGCAGGACTCCCGACAGAAGGAGTACCTAGCACCAAAAGTTCCTTTAATGCAGGACTCTCGACAGAAGGAGTACCTAGCAGCTAACGTAAAACATCTAGACAGGGGTGTAGTAGCATGTGTGGTGCAACCCACTAGGGTTAAGCCAATAATAATTTCACCATCAGTGCAGGACAGTTACCGTCCCTTTATATCATCTGGCAACGTGAGATTAAATGGTTGTATGCATGAGGTAAAAATTCTGAGAGACACAGGTTCTACTAGCACCCTCATGGTGAATCCTTACACTGAGTGCCCACCTGGCGAACCAGTTGTAATGAGAGGTGCTGGAGGCCAGTTTTATGCATACTTGGTAAAAGGCGAAATTGAATGTGAGTTACTACAGGGTGAGGCCACCATAGTTTTGTGTAGGTCCCAAGATATCCCTGTGCCTGGGGTAACGTTCCTTTTGGGGAATGATGTAGCAGGTGAGAAGGTCCGACCAGACCCCATTTTGTCACTTTCCCCTGTTAACGAGCCACTAACCGGTGAGCTCGAAAAGGAGATGCCAACAGTTTTCCCTGTGTGTGCTATCACACGTTCAATGTCTCAAGTAGCAGTTCCCTCAGACAGAAATGTACCGAATGTAAGAGTTGATGAAAGGGATGATGAGAGTGTGAATGACGCTCCAACTGTGCCTGATGATGTGACTGAGGTGGATTTATCTGACACCTTTATGGCTCATCTTGACTCTAACGATGACTATGAAACCCCTCCAAATTGTCCTAGTGGCCTGGTAGAGCTACAGAGAGATGATAGTGAATGCAAGGAGTTAGCTGCCAGGTCCGTGAGTGAAGAGGAATGTGAGAAGGAGGGTGGTGAATGTTTCTACCTCAAAGGAGGAGTATTGTGGCGAAGATGGAGACCGCCACACAGATCAATCGATGACGGGGCTTGGGACGTCCATCAAGTAGTAGTCCCCAAACCTTGTCGTAGAGATATCATGGAAATGGCACATTGTATACCATTGGCAGGACACCTAGGTGTGAGAAAAACTCTAGACAGAATCAGAGCCCACTTTTACTGGCCAGGAATGCGTGCAGATGTAGTGGAGTGTTGTAGAGTGTGTCACACTTGCCAGATGACAGGAAAACCCAATCAGAAGGTGCCTGTACATCCTCTGGTGCCCTTGCCCGTTTTCGAGAATCCTTTCACTCGGGTGGTAGTGGACATTGTAGGCCCATTGCCTAAGACTTCCCAAGGTAACATTTATTTATTAACTATCATGGACATGGCAACTCGCTACCCAGAGGCTATACCCTACCCTACCCAGAGGACTACCTCTGCTCCAACTGTCATCAAGGAACTGCTCAAATTCTTCACCAGAATGGGTTTCCCCCATGAGGTGCAAAGTGATCAAGGAACTAATTTTACCTCTAACATTTTTCAGCAGTCCCTGAAGGAGTTGGGTATCGAGCATGTTAAGGTCTAGCACCTACCACCCAGAGAGTCAAGGGGTTCTCGAACGTTATCATCAGACATTAAAGGGAATGTTACGTAAATATTGTACAGAGACCGGAGTTGAGGGGGATAAGGGGGTACCTTTTCTTTTATTTGCTACTCGTGAGGTTCCAACTGAATCCCTGGGTTTTTCCCCTAATGAGCTAGTTTTCGGTCACCAGGTAAGAGGTCCTTTGCAACTATTGCAGGATAGCCTAGTTGGCCAGGAGGGGAACCAAAACCTCCTCAAGTATGTTTCAGATTTCAAAACCCGGCTGAGATCCTCATGTGAGTTTGCCGCTCAAAACTTGACAGTGGCTAAAAGCTCCATGAAGAAATGGTATGACAGAAAAGCCCGTGAGAGGGAGTTTCAGCCCGGTGATGAGGTTTTGGTCCTGCTCCCCCTTTTTGGCCAATCTTTATCTGCCAAGTTCAGGGGCCCATATAAGATCATTCGGAGGGTGAGCATTACCGATTATCTAGTAACTACCCCAGACAGGAGAAAGCCCATGCAAGTATTCCATATAAATATGTTGAAGCCCTACCATAGGTGCCCTGATTCCTCTCCTCCAGATTCTCCCACTGTGGCAGTGAATGTCAGGACCTGTGAACAGCCTGGTGCGGACAAAGTCTTCAGTTCTCTTACTGACCCGCAACAGACTGTTCCAGAGCCTGAAGGTATCCATGCAGACTTTGACTTGTCATGTAGCCTATCCAACTTTCAGTATAATTCAGTGGCTTGGAGGGAATTACCATCTAAACTATGTCATCTTCCCTCTGAGCAAGCGAACCATCTAATCTCTGTTTTATCTCAGTCTCCCAGTGTGTTCCGTGATACTCCAGGGCTCACTTCTTTGGCCGTGCACGACATCGACGTAGGGGATGCAACTCCCATTAAACTATCCCCCTACCGTGTCTCGCCACAACGCAGGAGTATACTGCAGGTCGAGCTTGACTTTATGTTATCTAACGAACTGATCACTAGGGCCTTAAGCCAGTGGAGTAGTCCGGTCATACTTGTGCCAAAGCCAGACGGGAGCCATAGGTTATGTATGGACTATAGGCAAGTCAATGCTGTCACAAAGAACGATACCTACCCACTGCCACGGATCGACGACTGCATTGACCAGATTGGTACAGCCACCTATATCAGCAAGATTGACTTGATGAAGGGATATTGGCAAGTAGCTCTCACCCCTAGAGCGAGGGAAATATCATGCTTTGTAGTTAACAATCAAGCCTTCTGCTGTAACGTAATGCCCTACGGCTTGAAAAACGCCCCAGCTACATTCCAGCGCCTCATGAATTTGGTGACTGAAGGGGTACCTGGGTGCGTTGTCTACATCGATGATATTCTTATCTTTTCACAGTCATGGGAGGAGCATCTTTACCAACTTAGATTGCTGTTCTTAAATCTTGCTGATGCCAATCTGGTGGTTAATCTTAAGAAATGCACCTTTGTAAAGAGTACGGTCCAGTATCTAGGATATACGGTAGGTCAGGGGCAGGTTGCACCTCCTCAAGCAAAGGTAGAGTCTATTCTAGAATTCCCAACTCCTAGCACTAAGAAACATATCCAAAGGTACCTAGGCATGATTGGCTATTATAGGCGTTTCATTATAAATTTTTCCAAGTTGACAGCTCCCCTGACAGATCTTCTCCGTAAGGATGTGAAGTTTGTGTGGTCCTCTGAATGTGAAGAGGCCTTTATTGCTACCAAATATATATTATCTAATTATCCTGTACTCCGGGCTCCTGATTTTAATAGATCTTTTTCCCTGGCAGTGGATGCGAGCAATACCGGGGTTGGTGCAGTGTTGCTCCAGGAAGACGACTGTGAGGTATTGCATCCTGTGTGCTATTTCAGTAAAAAATTAAATTCTGCCCAACGTAACTATTCAGTCATTGAGAAGGAGCTGTTAGCATTAATTTTATCCCTTCAATACTTTGCTGTCTATGTGCAATCTGCCTCTGGTGCCATCACTGTGTATACTGACCATCACCCCTTAAAATTTTTGCATAGTTTCCAAAATAAAAACCAACGACTGACCAGGTGGAGTTTGTTGCTGCAGGAATACTCCCTGGATGTCAAACATATTAAGGGGGTCCAGAACGTGCTAGCCGATTGCCTTTCACGTATCTGTTAAAGATTACATTTACCAGGTTGGCCTCATACAGCAGTAAGTTTAATTTAATGAGAGGATTTTGGCAATTAGCTCTCCCTTGTAGCGAGGTAAATATCATGCTTTTGTAGTGCGCTTTTAAGCCTTCAGCTGTGAGATGCCTTGCAGTTCGAATAACGCTTCAGCTACGTTCCGGCTATGTTCTGATGTGGTACCTGGAGACGTTGCCTACTTTGGGTGATATCCTTATTATATCCTCATTATAATCTTGCTGTTGCCAATCTGGTGGTGAATCTATTTATGTATTCTGTTTAATATTATGTACTGTACTCCTTAAACTCTTTTCTAGGGGGGAGGTCTGACATACGGAGCCCTGTATGTTAATTTAAGAGTTAGAATTAGAGTTGAAGGAGTCGCACTACCCAAACGGTGAAGCAGTGGGGAAACTACCTCGCCCGCATACCTGCAAACAAGCCTTCACACCTGCGTGCGTCATAGGGGACCCTGCAAACTACTTGATGACCGACGCTATGACGTATGTTCGACGCCAGGAGCTGTGATTGGACCAGGCACCTGCTATGCAACTCGAGGAGCTGTGATTGGACCAGGCACCTGCAATGCAACTCGAGGAGCTGTGAGTGGACCAGGCACCTGTTATGCGACTCGAGGAGCTATGATTGGAGCCGGCACCACCCCCCGCCTCCTGATTCGTTCCTACACCATCATTGTTTAGTATATAAGACCCGAGTTGTGGGCATTCAAATCAGTCTCATTTGGAGTTGGGGAAGGTGAACTTGCAGCTGGAGGAAGACGGGGTGAAGTATTATAATGGGATTGTGACTGTCAGTCAGATTATATATGTGTGTGTTAAGTGTGTTCGGTGTAAACACTTACGTTATGTTGGTTAGTGAGATATGTGATTGGGAATTAACGTTGACGCTACTATTATTGTGTACTTAACTATTTGATTGCGAATTAACGTTAACGCTACTATTATGTGCTTAATTATTTGATTGGGAATTAACGTTAACGCTATTATTATGTACTTAACTATTTTAGTTGACTAACTTGTGGACTAAAGCAACTCTTTAAGTAATTGGGTTATGATGAAAGTAATACTATTGTTTTATATTAATACTTACGAGTTCTTTCATTTTCTTTGAATTAAGCTTACATTGCTTAACGGTGCTTAGTACGGTGATGCTATTGTCTCATATTAGTAATATCGCCTTAGACTAACATGGCTGTGTTAATATTACTTCTAGTGATTTCCTAAGCTGAAGAAAATTCTTTTGCTTCAAAATATTATATTTTGCTTTTCATATTTGAGTGAGACCTGAATCGAATCTATGAAGCGATCCTGTAACTTTATTTACTCATAATCAAACTTCAATGTTACGTGGTTAAGAAATACATTTAACTAATTATTAAATATATATATCTAACTTTTTATGTGACTTTGATATTACTCCTGATGATAATAATAATATAATACTATTAACGTAAGACGAGAACCAAGAATAATTACATTAAATATAAATAAAAGGACATAGAAGAAAACTATCTATTCATTTCAAAAAGGATATAGAGACAGAAATATTCTTACTTTAATATTTATCTTTCAAGACTTTTTTATAAAATTAATAGTCCTTCTTTAGCTATAACTTATTCGGTTCATAACCATAGCCTACTAAGCTTCGGTTAAATAATAATTCTTTATAAATACTACATGACTTTAATTAGTTTCAGTATTTTTCATAATTAAAGAGTATCAGTCAATAAAGGATACTAAGTCCTAAGATCCAAAAGGAAAGGAAGCAACAACAGGAAATAATTTTATTAGATATTACTTTTGTTTTGCCTTCAGCTGACTGATACCTTAATATATATCTGTGCTATCTAGATTCATCAAGTTAACCACTTGAGGATCAAGATACGTAACAATATATATATATATATATATATATATATATATATATATATATATATATATATATATATATATATATATACTGTATATCATTACAAATAGTACGTGTATACATATGCAAATCATGTCCGACATTTCCAGCAGCCGCGCACACACACACACACACACACACACACACACACACACACACACACCACCTCCAGTACCTTGTATAATATTGAGAGGATGTGTCAAGCGCTTAACCCATTGGCTGCGGGAGACGTTCCCGAAAGCCATGGGAATTTACAGCCATATACAGGCTGTTGAAGCCTCTAAAAGCCTGTAAAATCGAGTGCAAAGAGGCAGGAGCGCAACAGGCCACACGTCCGTCTCCCAACCAAGCGGCCGTGGCACTGAAGGCTCTGAGTCAGAGTCTCGCGAGATATACAGTGCTCAGCACGCCAAAGGCAGATGTAGCGAGACATTAGCGAGAATTGTTCATTTTAGCGAATGTCTATGGTAGCGCTGCGGGTGGACCCCGCAAGCTACGAAGCTCATTTTGGTATCATTTTGAAGCAATTTTCTTCTAATTTTCGCACCGTAAGTGTTAAAGAACGGCAGAATCCACACACACACACACACACACACACACACAGACAGAGAGAGGGCGCCGCACCGCTCCCAATGATCTTACTAAATCTGCATTAACACAACAAAATTAAGTTTCTTTGATGGAGTTTAACCCTTCCTACCCGGGCTGCCTTAGGTAAGGACAGCACGAAAGAAGGGCCGCTACCCGGTATGCCTTATCTAAGGCATGAGCTTAATAGCCTAATTAAGCTTGGTCCGAACGCCGTACGTACGACCTATGTCAACAAACCCAAGCGTTCGTCACCGCACCTCCGAAAACAAGAAGGAGAACACTCCTCAATGTTATTGTTCTGACGTCATGACGAAATTAGTGTCTAAAATGCCCCCATATTGGCAACATCTCTGCAATATTGGCTCCACTGAAATCGTCATCACAACTGAACCAGTTGACTTACAGAGCTCTACTAAATGCCAAAATACAGATTGAAAACCGCACTACGATTATAGATGAGTGGGAAAGTTCTAGCAGTGAAAATAAACATAAATACGGTAGCCTAGGCCTAGACGTTTTTCAGCCATATCGCCCGGGTAGGGGCGACCGTCATTAGCTAAGACAGCCCGGGGAGGAAGGGTTAAATGCCTCACTGGGCCACTAATACGTTAAATGCCTCACTGGGCCACTAATACGTTAAATGCCTCACTGGGCCACTAATACGTTAAATGCCTCACTGGGCCACTAATACGTTAACGAATCTGAATATGAGAGGTAATTATTGACGTTCTTTTAGTTTAGCTATATTTAGACGATTGTTTGCAGTTTAAGGAGGATTTGTGGTAGGATAAAGGGTTAAGGGCAGGTATTTGTGGTAGGATAAAGGGTTAAGGGCAGGTATTTGTGGTAGGATAAAGGGTTAAGGGCAGGTATTTGTGGTAGGATAAAGGGTTAAGGGCAGGTATTTGTGGTAGGATAAAGGGTTAAGGGCAGGTATTTGTGGTAGGATAAAGGGTTAAGGGCAGGTATTTGTGGTAGGATAAAGGGTTAAGGGCAGGTATTTGTGGTAGGATAAAGGGTTAAGGGCAGGTATTTGTGGTAGGATAAAGGGTTAAGGGCAGGTATTTGTGGTAGGATAAAGGGTTAAGGGCAGGTATTTGTGGTAGGATAAAGGGTTAAGGGCAGGTATTTGTGGTAGGATAAAGGGTTAAGGGCAGGTATTTGTGGTAGGATAAAGGGTTAAGGGCAGGTATTTGTGGTAGGATAAAGGGTTAAGGGCAGGTATTTGTGGAAGGATAAAGGGTTAAGGGCAGGTATTTGTGGTAGGATAAAGGGTTAAGGGCAGGTATTTGTGGTAGGATAAAGGGTTAAGGGCAGGTATTTGTGGTAGGATAAAGGGTTAAGGGCAGGTATTTGTGGTAGGATAAAGGGTTAAGGACAGGTATTTGTGGTAGGATAAAGGGTTAAGGGCAGGTATTTGTGGTAGGATAAAGGGTTAAGGGCAGATATTTGTGGTAGGATAAAGGGTTAAGGGCAGGTATTTGTGGTAGGTTAAAGGGTTAAGGGCAGGTATTTGTGGTAGGATATAGAGTTAAGGGCAGGTATTTGTGGTAGGATAAAGGGTTAAGGGCAGGTATTTGTGGTAGGATAAAGGGTTAAGGGCAGGTATTTGTGGTAGGATAAAGGGTTAAGGGCAGGTATTTGTGGTAGGATAAAGGGTTAAGGGGAGGTATTTGTGGTAGGATAAAGGGTTAAGGGCAGGTATTTGTGGTAGGATAAAGGGTTAAGGGCAGGTATTTGTGGTAGGATAAAGGGTTAAGGGCAGGTATTTGTGGTAGGATAAAGGGTTGAGGGCAGGTATTTGTGGTAGGAGAAAGGGTTAAGGGCAGGTATTTGTGGTAGGATAAAGGGTTAAGGGCAGGTATTTGTGGTAGGATAAAGGGTTAAGGGCAGGTATTTGTGGTAGGATAAAGGGTTAAGGGCAGGTATTTGTGGTAGGATAAAGGGTTAAGGGCAGGTATTTGTGGTAGGATAAAGGGTTAAGGGCAGGTATTTGTGGTAGGATAAGGAAGGGTTAAGGGCAGGTATTTGTGGTAGGATAAAGGGTTAAGGGCAGGTATTTGTGGTAGGATAAAGGGTTAAGGGCAGGTATTTGTGGTAGGATAAAGGGTTAAGGACAGGTATTTGTGGTAGTATAAAGGGTTAAGGGCAGGTATTTGTGGTAGGATAAAGGGTTAAGGGCAGGTATTTGTGGTAGTATAAAGGGTTAAGGGCAGGTATTTGTGGTAGTGTAAAGGGTTAAGGGAAGGTATTTGTGGTAGGATAAAGGGTTAAGGGCAGGTATTTGTGGTAGTATAAAGGGTTAAGGGCAGGTATTTGTGGTAGTATAAAGGGTTAAGGGCAGGTATTTGTGGTAGGATAAAGGGTTAAGGGCAGGTATTTGTGGTAGGGATAAAGGGTTAAGGGCAGGTATTTGTGGTAGTATAAAGGGTTAAGGGGAGGTATTTGTGGTAGGATAAAGGGTTAAGGGCAGGTATTTGTGGTAGGATAAAGGGTTAAGGACAGGTATTTGTGGTAGGATAAAGGGTTAAGGGCAGGTATTTGTGGTAGGATAAAGGGTTAAGGGCAGGTATTTGTGGTAGGATAAAGGGTTAAGGGCAGGTATTTGTGGTAGGATAAAGGGTTAAGGGCAGGTATTTGTGGTAGTATAAAGGGTTAAGGGCAGGTATTTGTGGTAGGATAAAGGGTTAAGGGCAGGTATTTGTGGTAGTATAAAGGGTTAAGGGCAGGTATTTGTGGTAGTATAAAGGGTTAAGGGCAGGTATTTGTGGTAGTATAAAGGGTTAAGGGCAGGTATTTGTGGTAGGATAAAGGGTTAAGGGCAGGTATTTGTGGTAGTATAAAGGGTTAAGGGCAGGTATTTGTGGTAGGATAAAGGGTTAAGGGCAGGTATTTGTAGTAGGACAAAGGGTTAAGGGCAGGTATTTGGTAGGATAATGGGTTAAGGGCAGGTATTTGTGGTAGGATAAAGAGTTAAGGGGAGGTATTTGTGGTAGGATAAAGGGTTAAGGGCAGATATTTGTGGTAGGATAAAGGGTTAAGGGGAGGTATTTGTGGTAGGATAAAGGGTTAAGGGCAGGTATTTATGGTAGTATAAAGGGTTAAGGGGAGGTATTTGTGGTAGTATAAAGGGTTAAGGGCAGGTATTTGTGGTAGGATAAAGGGTTAAGGGCAGGTATTTGTGGTAGGATAAAGGGTTAAGGGGAGGTATTTGTGGTAGTATAAAGGGTTAAGGGAAGGTATTTGTGGTAGGATAAAGGGTTAAGGGCAGGTATTTGTGGTAGGATAAAGGGTTAAGGGAAGGTATTTGTGGTAGGATAAAGGGTTAAGGGCAGGTATTTGTGGTAGGAGAAAGGGTTAAGGGCAGGTATTTGTGGTAGGATAAAGGGTTAAGGGGAGGTATTTGTGGTAGGATAAAGGGTTAAGGGCAGGTATTTGTGGTAGGATAAAGGGTTAAGGGCAGGTATTTGTGGTAGGATAAAGGGTTAAGGGGAGGTATTTGTGGTAGGATAAAGGGTTAAGGGCAGGTATTTGTGGTAGGATAAAGGGTTAAGGGGAGGTATTTGTGGTAGAATAAAGGGTTAAGGGGAGGTATTTGTGGTAGGATAAAGGGTTAAGGGGAGGTATTTGTGGTAGGATAAAGGGTTAAGGGAAGGTATTTGTGGTAGGATAAAGGGTTAAGGGGAGGTATTTGTGGTAGGATAAAGGGTTAAGGGGAGGTATTTGTGGTAGGATAAAGGGTTAAGGGGAGGTATTTGTGGTAGGATAAAGGGTTAAGGGAGGTATTTGTGGTAGGATAAAGGGTTAAGGGCAGGTATTTGTGGTAGGATAAAGGGTTAAGGGGAGGTATTTGTGGTAGGATAAAGGGTTAAGGGGAGGTATTTGTGGTACGATAAAGGGTTAAGGGCAGGTATTTGTGGTAGGATAAAGGGTTAAGGACAGGCATTTGTGGTAGGATAAAGGGTTAAGGGCAGGTATTTGTGGTAGGATAAAGGGTTAAGGGCAGGTATTTGTGGTAGGATAAAGGGTTAAGGGCAGGTATTTGTGGTAGGATAAAGGGTTAATGACAGGTATTTGTGGTAGGATAAAGGGTTAAGGGCAGGTATTTGTGGTAGGATAAAGGGTTAAGGGCAGGTATTTGTGGTAGGATAAAGGGTTAAGGGCAGGTATTTGTGGTAGGATAAGGGTTAAGGACAGGTATTTGTGGTAGGATAAAGGGTTAAGGGCAGGTATTTGTGGTAGTATAAAGGGTTAAGGGCAGATATTTGTGGTAGGATAAAGGGTTAAGGGCAGGTATTTGTGGTAGTATAAAGGGTTAAGGGCAGGTATTTGTGGTAGTATAAAGGGTTAAGGGCAGGTATTTGTGGTAGGATAAAGGGTTAAGGGCAGGTATTTGTTGTTGGATAAAGGGTTAAGGGCAGGTATTTGTGGTAGTATAAAGGGTTAAGGGGAGGTATTTGTGGTAGGATAAAGGGTTAAGGGCAGGTATTTGTGGTAGGATAAAGGGTTAAGGACAGGTATTTGTGGTAGGATAAAGGGTTAAGGGCAGGTATTTGTGGTAGGATAAAGGGTTAAGGGCAGGTATTTGTGGTAGGATAAAGGGTTAAGGGCAGGTATTTGTGGTAGGATAAAGGGTTAAGGGCAGGTATTTGTGGTAGTATAAAGGGTTAAGGGCAGTTATTTGTGGTAGGATAAAGGGTTAAGGGCAGGTATTTGTGGTAGTATAAAGGGTTAAGGGCAGGTATTTGTGGTAGTATAAAGGGTTAAGGGCAGGTATTTGTGGTAGTATAAAGGGTTAAGGGCAGGTATTTGTGGTAGTATAAAGGGTTAAGGGCAGGTATTTGTGGTAGTATAAAGGGTTAAGGGCAGGTATTTGTGGTAGGATAAAGGGTTAAGGGCAGGTATTTGTGGTACGATAAAGGGTTAAGGGCAGGTATTTGTGGTAGGATAAAGGGTTAAGGGCAGGTATTTGTGGTAGGATAAAGGGTTAAGGGCAGGTATTTGTGGTAGGATAAAGGGTTAAGGGCAGGTATTTGTGGTAGGATAAAGGGTTAAGGGCAGGTATTTGTGGTAGGATAAAGGGTTAAGGGCAGGTATTTGTGGTAGGATAAAGGGTTAAGGGCAGGTATTTGTTGTAGGATAAAGGGTTAAGGGCAGGTGTTTGTAGTAGGATAAAGGGTTAAGGACAGGTATTTGTGGTAGGATAAAGGGTTAAGGGGAGGTATTTGTGGTAGGATAAAGGGTTAAGGGCAGGTATTTGTGGTAGGATAAAGTGTTAAGGGCAGGTATTTGTGGTAGGATAAAGGGTTAAGGGCAGGTATTTGTGGTAGGATAAAGGGTTAAGGGGAGGTATTTGTGGTAGGATAAAGGGTTAAGGGCAGGTATTTGTGGTAGGATAAAGGGTTAAGGGCAGGTATTTGTGGTAGTATAAAGGGTTAAGGGCAGGTATTTGTGGTAGTATAAAGGGATAAGGGCAGGTATTTGTGGTAGGATAAAGGGTTAAGGGCAGGTATTTGTGGTAGGATAAAGGGTTAAGGGCAGGTATTTGTGGTAGGATAAAGGGTTAAGGGCAGGTATTTGTGGTAGTATAAAGGGTTAAGGGCAGGTATTTGTGGTAGGATAAAGAGTTAAGGGCAGGTATTTGTGGTAGGATAAAGGGTTAAGGGCAGATATTTGTGGTAGGATAAAGGGTTAAGGGCAGTTATTTGTGGTAGGATAAAGGGTTAAGGGCAGGTATTTGTGGTAGGATAAAGGGTTAAGGGCAGGTATTTGTGGTAGTATAAAGGGTTAAGGGCAGGTATTTGTGGTAGGATAAAGGGTTAAGGGCAGGTATTTGTGGTAGGATAAAGGGTTAAGGGCAGGTATTTGAGATAGTATAAAGGGTTAAGGGCAGGTATTTGTGGTAGGATAAAGGGATAAGGGCAGGTATTTGTGGTAGGATAAAGGGTTAAGGGCAGGTATTTGTGGTAGGATAAAGGGTTAAGGGCAGGTATTTGTGGTAGGACAAAGGGTTAAGGGCAGGTATTTGTGGTAGGATAAAGGGTTAAGGGCAGGTATTTGTGGTAGGATAAAGGGTTAAGGGCAGGTATTTGTGGTAGGATAAAGGGTTAAGGGCAGGTATTTGTGGTAGGATAAAGGGTTAAGGGCAGGTATTTGTGGTAGGATAAAGGGTTAAGGGCAGGTATTTGTGGTAGGATAAAGGGTTAAGTACAGGTATTTGTGGTAGGATAAAGGGTTAAGGGGAGGTATTTGTGGTCGGATAAAGGGTTAAGGGGAGGTATTTGTGGTAGGATAAAGGGTTAAGGGGAGGTATTTGTGGTAGGATAAAGGGTAAGAATAGGTATTTGTGGTAGGATAAAGGGTTAAGGGCAGGTATTTGTGGTAGTATAAAGGGTTAAGGGGAGGTATTTGTGGTAGGATAAAGGGCAGGTATTTGTGGTAGTATAAAGGTTAAGGGGAGGTATTTGTGGTAGGATAAAGGGTTAAGGGGAGGTATTTGTGGTAGGATAAAGGGTTAATGGCAGGTATTTGTGGTAGGATAAAGGGTTAAGGGCAGGTTTTTGTGGTAGGATAAAGGGTTAAGGGCAGGTATTTGTGTAGGATAAAGGGTTAAGGGCAGGTATTTGTGGTAGGATAAAGGGTTAAGGGCAGGTATTTGTGGTAGGATAATGGGTTAAGGGCAGGTATTTGTGGTAGGATAAAGAGTTAAGGGAGGTATTTGTGGTAGGATAAAGGGTTAAGGGCAGATATTTGTGGTAGGATAAAGGGTTAAGGGAGGTATTTGTGGTAGGATAAAGGGTTAAGGGCAGGTATTTGTGGTAGTATAAAGGGTTAAGGGGAGGTATTTGTGGTAGTATAAAGGGTTAAGGCAGGTATTTGTGGTAGGATAAAGGGTTAAGGGCAGGTATTTGTGGTAGGATAAAGGGTTAAGGGGAGGTATTTGTGGTAGTATAAAGGGTTAAGGGAAGGTATTTGTGGTAGGATAAAGGGTTAAGGGCAGGTATTTGTGGTAGGATAAAGGGTTAAGGGAAGGTATTTGTGGTAGGATAAAGGGTTAAGGGCAGGTATTTGTGGTAGGATAAAGGGTTAAGGGAGGTATTTGTGGTAGGATAAAGGGTTAAGGGCAGGTATTTGTGGTAGGATAAAGGGTTAAGGGCAGGTATTTGTGGTAGGATAAAGGGTTAAGGGGAGGTATTTGTGGTAGGATAAAGGGTTAAGGGCAGGTATTTGTGGTAGGATAAAGGGTTAAGGGAGGTATTTGTGGTAGGATAAAGGGTTAAGGGGAGGTATTTGTGGTAGGATAAAGGGTTAAGGGGAGGTATTTGTGGTAGGATAAAGGGTTAAGGGGAGGTATTTGTGGTAGGATAAAGGGTTAAGGGCAGGTATTTGTGGTAGGATAAAGGTTTAAGGGGAGGTATTTGTGGTAGGATAAAGGGTTAAGTGGAGGTATTTGTGGTAGGATAAAGGGTTAAGGGGAGGTATTTGTGGTAGGATAAAGGTTAAGGGCAGGTATTTGTGGTAGGATAAAGGGTTAAGGGGAGGTATTTGTGTAGGATAAAGGGTTAAG